>CAUYRT010011377.1:0-24151 GCA_963574885.1 Lepilemur ruficaudatus
TTTTCACTTTGTAACCCATTAACAGGCTTAAGGGTATGCAAGACAAACCTACAGGTCCTCAATTTATACAAGAAATCTAGGTCCAGTGGCTTATCTCTGATAACAGCTCCTTATGTTGAAACATTCCAAGCCTTTAGACAAGCTTCATGTCTTTAACCAATTATGAGCCAAAGAATCTCTAAACCCACCTATAACCTGTAAGCTCCCCCACTCCACCCGCCTCCCCACCCCTGCTTTGAGATGGCCCACCTTTTCAGGCCAAGCCAATGTATGCCTCCCACGTATTGATTTATGACTTTATCTGTAACCCCTGTCTCCCTGAAATGTATAAAACCAAATTGTAACCTAACCACATCGAGTCCACTTGCTCAAGGCTCCTTGGGAGTGGCTCCAGGTCATGGTCCTCAAATTTGGCTCAGAATAAACTTCTTTCAAATATTTCAGAGTTTGGATTTTTTCTGTCCACAAAACAGTGCCTTAGTTTAATTTTTAACAGGAGACAGGAGGGATGGGGACCCCAGGGGCTACAGTTCCTCCCACGCATGAACCCCACACACCAGTCGAAATTCTTCCCTGATGACCCTGCCATAGTCACCGCACAATGTAGGGGAGACACAGGGCTGCATCATGGAACTACCCAGAGGACTTCCGCTGGGCCAAAGATGCCTGGGGGGATGAGACTGGACGCCCCTGGTTCCGGCTGCCCGCCCAACCCTGCTCTAAGCTGCAGCGGACTGAGGGCCAAGCTGGCCTAGTGGGTTCCCGGGTCTGCAGACTCTGGGTGTGACATGGGGAGGCCCAGGTCCTGCCACAGCCAGTTCAGTGGGTTTCAAACCCCCTAGGACAGCCGGCCTGCACACTCACCATTTTGCGACTTCCGTGGTGCCCAGAGATCCTTCCTGCAGATGTTTCAGAACCCGCAGGTCATAGGTGACAAAGGCTGAGGGTTACCTAAGTTTCCCAAAGCAAAGAAGAAGGAACACTGAAGACAAACTGGAGCTTCGAGGACTGGCAGGAGACAAAGGCCTGACCAGGTCTCAGAAGTCCTGCCCTCCCACTGCGTGCCTGATTGGACAGTTCCCGCCCCAGGATTTCTGACTGGGTAGGGCTCTAGACCCCACCCCTTAGGGCCCTGACCAACAAATAATGGGATCCCACCTATTCAGGGCTGCAACCAGGGCTTTGTCTCTGCACTGGGACCTGGCGCTGCCTGGATGACATTCGCATTTAACCTTGTGTATAAGGTTATATCCACTTATGAATAATGTATATTCAAAATTGGAAACTGTATGATGACAAATATTTAAAAATTTCAGATTTCATAAAGGTTGTATTTTTTATTGCTTAACTTTTTCTTATGCACTTTGGTAGGTTTTGGGATTTTCTGCTGTCCTGATCTGTTTGTCTACTTTCATCAACACCACACTGCTTTAACTGTAGAACATTTTAATGTGCTTTAATTTCTTATGGGAGCAGAAAACCTCATTGTGTTCTTTTTTTCCTCAGGAATTTTGGCTATCCTTATACGTTTGTTCTTCCATGTGCATTTTGCAAAATTATTGCTAGCTTTAAAAAAGCTGACAGAATCTATTATGAGATCAAATGTAATGTTGAAGTCCGGGCACGGTGGCTCATGCCTGTAATCCTAGCACTCTGGGAGGCCAAGGCAGGAGGATCGCTCAAGGTCAGGAGTTCGAAACCAGCCTGAGCAAGAGTGAGACCCCGTCTCTACTAAAAAAAAAAAAATAGAAAGAAATTAATTGGCCAACTAAAAATATATAGAAAAAATGAGCTGGGCATGGTGGCACATGCCTGTAGTCCCAGCTACTTGGGAGGCTGAGGCAGAAGCATCTCCTGAGCCCAGGAGTTTGAGGTTGCTGTGAGCTAGGCTGACGCCACGGCACTCACTCTAGCCCAGGCAACAGAGTGAGACTCTGTCTCAAAAAAAAAAAAAAAAATGCAATGTTGAAGCTAGCTTAAGGATAAAGGACCTCTTTATATTATTGATTTTGTTTCTATCTAAGAACAAGACATGACTCTCCATTCGTTTAAGTTTTCATTCATATATTTCAGGAATGCTTTATTATTTTGTTTATATAGACTGCACATTTCCCATTAAATTTGTTACTGAGTAACTGTATTTTGATTTTTAAAATTTACTTTATATTATACTCTTTCATTGCGTCCTCACACTGTACTAATAATGAGTGATTGTGAATTATACACAGGCTATTGTCTGGCTAGTCGCTGGCGGCCTCATACCCTGCTGGGCTGGGCAGGGACAGCACTAGTTAACTAGGTAACAAAGTATGCATCTGGTTCTTAATATAACCAGCGCTAGAAGCCAGTGGGAGCCAGGGCTGCAAGAGCAGGAATCACAGCAGCAGTGGATTGCCTATGCCTCACGTTCTCCAGGCATCGATTGCGTCAGGCCCACGCTGGCACTGCTGGGTGGGACCCGCGCCACCTACCCAGATCTCAGCTGTCCCCGGCGACCACAACCTGGCAGGCACTGCAGTACTGACAGAACTCTGCGGTGGGCTGGAGCGCCCTTTGCGGAGAGGCAGGGGAAGGAAGGAAAAGAGACTGAGGAAGAATGTAGCTTGGAGGAGGGGTCCTGAGCGGCCAGGCCGGCAGTGCGGGGCGCGTGCGCGCAGGGCACGGAGCCCTGATGCGCCCTGGGCCGAAGGAGCAGAGGGAGTCTGCCGGACTGTCCTCTGTGGAGCAGCCCTGTCCGGTCCGGAGGGTTTGTGCAACCGCCGGGAACACTAAGCGCTGGTCACAGGGGGGCCTGCCAACCTGCTTCCCGATGCATGGTACGCATTTTCCCCGCCTAGTCATCCCTCGCTCCCCGCCTGGAGCCTCCATGGCGGCCTAGACCTTGCTCCCAACCACCTTCCGGGAGCCCACCAGCACTGGGCAGAAGGTGAAGCCACGATCTGCGGGAGTCCCCCGAAAGTGCCGGGTTTTTGTGTCTGGTTAGCCTGGGTTGCCCCAGCGAAAACCTGGAGAGGAAGCAGACCCGGAGAAGAGCAAAGGAGACAAACCTGCAGATCCTGAAATTACACAACAAATAGGTAGCTTGTCTCTGATTAGCAGACTTCCTTAACTTAAAACATTCAAAGTCTTTAGACAAAGCTTCATTTCTTTAACCAATTACAAGGCAAAGAATCTTTAAACAAATCTATAACCTGTAACCACCCCCCCTTTGAGATGTTCCACCTTTTCATGCCAAACCAATGTGTGCTTTCTACATATCGATTTATGACTTTACCTGTAACCCCTGTCTCCCTGAAATGTATAAAACGAAACTGTAACCCAACCATAGTAAGTCCACTTGCTCAAGGCTTCTTGGGCATTGCTTGGGCCATGGTCCTCAAGTTTGGCTCAGAAATAAACCTCTTTAAATTATTTTACAGAATTTTGCTTCTTTTCCATTGACACCAGACACCAAGTTGAAGGCCAGCCCTTCAAGTTCACTATCCTGGAGTCCCTGGACCAGATTAAGGAGACATTCTAGTTCCTGCAGGTACAGTATCACCACCTTAAAATGCAATGTGAGAAACTGGCAAGTGAAAACACAGAAATGCGGAGGCGCTATGTGATGTATTATGAAATGTTATATGGATTAAACACTGAAATGCACAAACAGACTGAAATCACCAAGAAATTGAATGTGACTTGTGCACAAGTCATCCCATTTCTGTGTCAAGAACATCAACAACAAGTGGCCCAGGCCTTCAAGCCTGCCAAACCAGTGACCGTGGCAGAGTTGAATGTCATCCTTGTGCAACAGCAGTTGCAAGCTGAGTGTCTATCGAGGTGCCGCAGACCACCAGTACCCCTAATGTATCACCCTTAGGGAGTTTAGCCTCCAGAAGTCCTGCCCACCTTCTGGCACTGTCTAGTGCTCTGAGTGGGCAGTCTCACTTGGCAATAAAAGATGACAAGAAGCACCACTATGCAGAGCACCACAGAGACAGAGTGTTGAGCACAAGTAATTCCCTCTTGGTCCCAGACAGTCTAAAAGGCACAGATAAATGCAGAAATGTGCCTGAGTTTTCCAACTACATCGAGAAAAGGAAGGTGGATGATAAGGACTCCAGCCTTCACCAGTGATGGTGACAAAAATTGTGACAAATTAGTTGTGGATGTATCTATTGAGGACCCTTCTCAAAAAACAATCACTGCCCATTCACCTTTGGAAAATGAAACTAACAAAAATTGCATGCCAAAGAAAGATGCCTGCAGCAGCCCAGCCTCCATGGCCACCTTGGGAAGTTCCACTTCTTTGAAATCCAAAGAAATGAGCTTGCATGGAAAAGCCAGCACGCCTGTTCTGGAATATAGCACACCAACACCTCAAAGTGATGTGCCAATGCTGGGCATAAGTGCCACTCCAGGACTTGATCCAGGCCTCAACAAGACTCCAGCCATGGACCACCTCCTTAACCAAGTGGCAGCTGGTTTGAGAACACCCCTGGAAATGCCCAGCTCTGAACACCACTCCCTTTGGGATGGTCCCCCATGCTAGTAAGAACAGCAAGCTGACCAGCCTGAGTGCCACTTACAAAAGGCTGCACATCATGTTTCCGCAGATAAGCCTGGTGGCTGCAGGGATGGCTTAAGTATGCTTCCCAATGGTGGGGTTTGATCCTCTCCCTCGCATGAGAGTACCTATCCTCCCTCCAAACTTGGCAGGAATCTCTGGGTGGAAATCTACATATTCCTTCCACATTACTGCAACGGGTCAGATGCAGCCTGTTCCCTTTACCCTCATGCCATCTTTGGACCTGGAATCCCCCATCATGCTCACCAGATTAACACCCTCAACCAGGGTTAACATCAGAAACCCCACGAGACACATGTACATGAGTAGGAAGGGATGCATCAAGGTCTGGGACATCAACCCCCTGGCAATAAGAGTCCTGTCTCTCAGCTTGACTGTCTGAGTAAAGATAATCGTATCCATTTCTATAAATTGCTACCTTATGGCAGCACTCTGGTAGTGAGAGGGGAAGCCAGTACTTTTCCCATTTGAAACCTGGCAGTTTAGACCTCATGTATCAAGGCAGAACTGACATCCTCAGCTGCTGCCTGCTATACCCTGGCCATCAACCTGAATTCCAAGGTCTGCTTCTCATGTTGCAATGCTGCAGCGTCACAGATCTGCACAACCAGACACTAGTGAGACAGTTCCAGGGCCACATAGATGCAGTTGGGTGTATTGACATTTCTAATGATGGCACCAAGCTCTGGGGGACAGTTTGGAGAGCACTGTCAGATCCTGGGTCTTGTGTGAGGATGACAGCTGCAGCAGAATGACTACACCTCCCAGATCTTCTCCCTGGGATACTGCCCCATCAGGGAGTGGCTGGCTATGGGCATGGAGAGCAGCAATGTGGAGATGTTGCCAGTAAATAAGCCCAATCAGTACTGGCTACACCTCCATGAGAACTGTGTGCTGTCTCTGAAGGTTGCTTATTGTGGTAAGTGGTTTGTGAATTCTAGAATAGACAACCTCCTCAATGCTCAGCAGACCCATTGTGGGTACAGTTGAAAGAGTCCTTGTCAGTACTTAGCTGTGGCATCTCTGTAAATGGTAAGTACAGAGTCACTGGCTCAGGGGATAAGAAGTCTACAGTCTATGAAGCCATCTTCTGAAAACATGTGGTTTAGTGTTCATAGCTGAATTGAGCTGAAATATTTTGAATTTTAGAAATAAAAAAGTTGTAATTTTAAAAGAAAAAAATAACACACAGGCAAACCTATTTCCAAATCTTGACAAAAATTACTTTGATTCTATAAGGAAGTGGAGATGACTCCACCAACAGAAGGTCATCTATCTACCTAGACCAATGGAGCACCAAGTGGGCAGAGGATTGTTGGATTGAGGAACAAAATCTGCTCACCTGTGTTAGAGCTCACTCTTTTCTTTCTGGATGATCTGTCAATCATGCCTTGTCCCAGTGAGACATCAGCTATCTATCTGTTCCTTGCACTTTGCTTCATATTCCATCTGTTGTAGCTCCTGAAATGCTTATCATTTTCTTGCTGGTGAGAACATTCAAATTTATCTCTTCAGGTTATTTAAAAATATACAATATTGTTAACTATAGTAAAATAATGAAAACTTTCCTTTTGAGACTGGAAATGAAACAAGAAAATCTATTATTAGCACTTCTTTTCACCACAGTGCTGAAAATCTCAGGAATTAAATAAGGCAAGTAAAAGAAATAAAAGGTATCAAGATTGGAAAAGGAGAAAGAAAATTGACATGACTCTATATGTAGAAAATCCAAAATAATTTACAGATTAACTGTTAGAAATGTCAACATATTACTTCCATTGGATTCAGGTCAAAATAAAACATCAATTGTATTATTTCTCACTAATAACAATTATATAAATAATATATTTTAGTTATATTAATTAAATATTAATGTTTAATAAATATGTATTTTTATTAATTTAGAAACTTCATAATTAATAAAATTATTAATTGATAAATTAATTCTATTAGCTAATAATAAAACTCCTACCCCCACACCAGACATAAAAATAAATTCCAGCTGGATGGTAGATGTACATGTGAAAGGAAAAAATACGAAACAAAACAAAAATCCAAAAAATAATAAAGAAAATGTTTTAAGAACTGGGAATAGGTAAAGATTCTTTAAAAGGACCCATAGTCATTTTTTTCAAAAGGGGGGCAAATTATTATTATTTTAAAATTTGATCACGACCAATTTTGTTGGCATTAAAATTAGAAGCATTTTAAATTTGAATGAATATATACCAAAACCCAGAAATAAATTTGGTAAAAATGGGAACAGGAATTTTCCAATAATTACAGTTTAGAAGGCAGAAATCAATTTACAGAAACAAACTCCATGTTTACAATGAATGTACCACAGATTTAAACTTCAGTAGTGCATTAGTAAGCTGTTCACGTTTAGATCTCAACCTTGAGATATGATAGTTGTTTCTTGAAAAAAATTTCAGTACTTTGTGCAAATAAATTGGTCTCTCGTGTGCCTTAGCACACACTTAAAATTTCTCCATTGTATATATACAAAACACCTGCCATGAGGGAAAATACATACTTTCATAACAGAATGATAATGTACCTCTCAAGTATGAATTATATACACATAATCCATGGTATACAGTATTTACTGTATACAAAATATAAAATATAATACAAGCTGGTTGTAATTTTTAAAACTTATCTTTTGCACTTGTATGTTGCAACAAGGCAAATTTCCATTTCTCAACCAATTTTTCTTTAAGAAGTTCAGGGATTTGGGAAAAACTGTTTTACATACATACCGAAATCTGAAATCTAAGCTTGAATGAACTTTTAGGAGAATTGTCAAGTGTACTGCCATTAGCTCCCTGTTTTGGTTACAGTTTTCAACAGGCTTCCCATCCAGTGAGTAGGAGGCTTTGGAAGAGCACTAGGAGAAGGTGGATCACTAAACTTTGCAGAAGCATAATTTTCCTTTTGGCTCCCTTCAGATAGAAATACCGATTTCTTCAAAAGCATATTTTTAATGTTCTCTGTATTTTTAAAAGGCTTTTTCCCTGTTTCTGAGTTATATCAGGTAAAACGGAATCCTGCCAAAAGTTATTTTCATTTCTTGGTGATCCTGGTTAGTGGCAAGTTATATTTGCTTTTTTGTTTATCTTTGTTGATACAAGTGTATACCATGAACAAGCTGACTGTGGGGAAGGACAATTTTCTCCAATTTTCCCATCTTTGATTTTAAAACCCCTTTTCTGAGTGGGGGTTGGCCAGGCACTGCCAGCCACAGAGGCGCAGGGACGGGGCTCGCTCCCTCAGTTCAGGTTGCGGTTGCAGGATCCGGGTGAGGCGGCAACCTGGCGGGGACCTCCTGCGCTCTGCTCTGGCCCATCGCTGGGCTCCTGCCTTTCTCCAGACTGGGTCGGTGCTGCTGGTTCTGGTGGAAGCATCTGGACAGCTGCCTGCCAGAGAAGCCCGCACCTTCTTCTTTCACTGCTGCATAGCCGGCCCCAGGAGTGCCGCCCACGGGGCAAGGCTGCAGTTGGGCAGAGCTGCAGGTGCCCGAGGCTGGGGGGTCAGACAGGGCCATCCCCACCTAGGAAGGGGAGGACTAGGTGTTATGGTATGGAGTGTGAGAAGGACCACCTTGAGACAGAATTTGAGCCAAAATTATGAGTCTTTATTAGCTGGCCAGCGACCACCCCTGTCCTGCCCAGTGCAGGCACAGAGAGAGGTACTGGACAGGAAATGGAGAAGGGTTTTTATACTATTCTAAGTTTATGATTACATGACTTTAGGCATACAAATCAGAACATTATTTCCTCATAGTTTACATGGCTGTGGGGTCCAGGACCAGCCTCGGACCACCTGGTCCGATAATGATCAGTGAGCAAGCCGGTTTACAGAAGCACATAGCATCAGTTAAGTCAGAGTACATTCTTCCATAGGTTAGGCAAGCACAGTACAATTTTAACTACATGCAGCTGGACAAGGTAATCAATCAGTTACTAGTTAATTACTTTGTTTTTCGTTTACAAGGTACTGAGTTTTCCATCACAGGGGTGAGGGTCAGCAGTCAGCCGTAGTTAAGCCTTAACATAGGGTCCGCGGCAGTGCCCAGGGGCGGTGCCAGGGGTGCCAGTGCCCAGGGGCAGTGCCAGGGGGGATCCTGGGTAAAGACAGCAGAGCCCTGGGCACCATCGGGAGGGCCCAGAAGTAACCTTGGGTGGAAAAGCCAAGTGGCAGGAGGCGGCCACTCAGGAGGAGCGGCTTCTGCTGCCAGACACAGACCAGGGTCATAGTGCTGGGAAGTGGCACAGCAGAAAGAGAAGGAAAGGAAGCCAGTTATCACAGGGTGTCCATAAGGACAGCAGAGGCGGCTGGTGCTAACAGAGCCAGAGAAGATCACGGACCATGACAGGGGCAGTGGTGGATCCATGTTCATTAAGCATAAAAAAGATTGATCAATTGGGCTATATTAAAATTATTTTTTGTTTTTTTGAGACACAGTCTTGCTCTGCCACCACTTTTAGGCCACTTCCTCCCTCCATCACGAGAATAAGGGTGCTCAGCTTCTTGCTGTTCTGGATCCTGGTGGCCACCCAGGTGGTGACCAGCCACTTGCAGACCACATGGACGATGAAGGTGCTGATGAGGACACCCACTGCCATCAGATCCATGCCCAACAGGAAGCTGTACAGGTAGCCAGTGGCCACGTTGAGCACGATGTAGCCCCAGTCGCAGGGGAAAGACAGCACGATGAAGCCCACAAGGAACAGCAGAACCCCCAGCAGCGAGTGGAACCCCCACGGCTTTCCACCCAGAGCAGGAGATGCCGAAGGTAGCGGCAGATCAGGGCCCGGGAAGCGAAGCCAGCACGAGGCTCCAGCACCAACAGGTGTTGCCAAGGCAGCAGCAGCGCCAGTTTTCGCTGACCACCACACCGCGGCCACCACCACCGCAGCTCCTGGGTCGCCCGCCAAGGACCCGCCTGGCTCCAGCAGCTCCGAGGCTGCGGGCGGACCGTGGAGCTCTAGATGGGCGCGGAGTAGGGCGCCCGAGGCAGTCGCCACTCCTCGCCTCGCTCCCCTGGGGACGCGTTCTGCCGATCGTCTGTGCGGCAGGGCCCAGCCAGTCGACAACTCGGCCCGGAGTGGGAGGGCGGCGTGCTGCAGGAGCAGGTGGAGCAGGATCCGGCGGGGACTCCGCATCCCTGGCCCGCAGAGGGCCCTCAGGCCGGCAGCCCATCCTCCGCCGCCCGCATCAGGCGGCGGCCCTTCGGGGCACCTCGCTCCCCGGGCCTCGACTCCCTGCGGCCGCTCAGGGGCAGAGAACGAACGGCCAGGAGACGGGAGAGGAGTCAGTGGCAGAGCAACAGTCCCGCCGAGAGTGGGAAAACTGCGGTCAATAACCACATTTCTTTACTTACAGCCCTACTCTGCAGAGGAAGGGAGGAGAATGTAATTTGCCTGTGGCTCTAGCGTTGCTACCCTGCAGAGCTCCGAATTTTCCCAGGCAGTTGTCCCCACCGTAACCGACCCAGTGCTTTGCGCTAGGCCGCTTACTCCCCTCGCAGCAGAGGTTTTTCTTTCCTCTTTTCTTTAGGCCTACCAATTCGCTTGAAAACAAAGTAAAAGCGTGCCCCTTTCACAGGCAGGACAGCTCCCGGATTTAAAACCTAGAACAGGGGCCGTTGGCGTAGGGGGAGGAGCCAGAGAGAGCGTCCACGCCCTCGCACACCTCCCGCTGGCCCACGCGCCACCGTCCCGGCGAGCCATACTTCGCGGCCTTCCAGCGCCGCTGTTGTCCTGGCGACGCCGAGGGAGAGCGGCTGGACGACAGGGCCAGGGAGCCGGCAAGGTGAGCGGGCGGGCTCTGGGTGGCCACTCCCGAGTCCGCTGAGCTTAGTCCCCGTTAAGCCCTCCGGGCTTGGCGTCCTCCCGCATCGCGCCCCGCGAGCCTGCTGCGGCCTCGGAGTGACTCCTAACCCTCCTGCCGCGCTTCCTCACTCACCCAGACCTCGGGAAGTCGGCCGCGGAAATGAAAATAACGCTCCGGTGAGTCTCCGGGGAGGTTGTAGCCGCCACCGAGCTCCTGGGACCTGGCTTCCGGGCAGCAGCGGGACTTCCTGATCCGAGCGTGCCTGCGGGGACAGGGTCTGCCCCGTTTCCGGAAGTCGGGTGGCGGCGGGATGTGGGCATTCCTTGGCAGTCTAGCTGCTGGCTGTTCACCTCCGGCAGGAGCTGGGATGCTTCTTTGTCGCTGGAGGTCTAGGCGCCTGTCGGAAGGAGGGTAGAGGCCTGCCCTCAGACCACAACTACATAGGTGGAATAGCCTTTTCGTTGTTAACGCCGTCGTTGCTTTGGTAAGGATGATGGGTTATTACAGTATCGTTAAGTAAAAGTAGTGTGTGCTCTTGTCCTAACAGAGTTATGTCCCTGAATGGGACTTCTTATCTTATCGAAAGGGCCTCTTAGTGGTGTACTTGGGGCTGCAGCAGCTTTGATGCAAAGACCATCAAAAGCATTCCTGCACCGTCTTAGACTTAGCTAGCAAATGAGAAAGGAGCTGTAAACAGCGGATAAGGGATGAATGTCGTAGCTCTAGGAGGCTTCTTTGGTCGTCTGCAGCATTTACTTTCAAGAAGTATTACAGACTCTTCAGGGTTCGGAAGTGGATAGGTTGTGTCCTTCTCTCCTAAGCATTCAACAAAGCTTCACAAGGATGGGTGGGGGAGGAGGTTGGGGTCATTCATTTCTCTTTGTCTCCTGGTGATCATTTGGCTGTTCCTCAATCAGACCTCTTGTTTGTCTTGGGCAATGCATGAGGCTGTACTAATCAAGGAAAATTGATGTCCTTATGTCTTTAGACCACTATTAATTCTTCCCCAATTTACACTTGAAGAAACCAAGGCATGGAGTGAACTTTGAAATTAATGTACAATGGCTTAGTACTCAACCACATTTTGTGACTGCCAGGAAGGTGCATTGAGGAAATTGTGATCAATTAGAAATGTGGTATACAACAGATCTTCTGTAGCCAAAAGTGAAGACTAGGCTTGTTTTAAATGAAATTTGGAGTGTACCATCATTATTTTTCCTGATATGACAGCAAAAACGATTAATTTTAATTTTCCTCTATCTGCAGTATATTGAGCCCCAGAAATATATTGTACTTTCAAGATTGTGAATCTGAACAAGTATGAAGAAAAATTCCTGAAATATCAACTTCCAAACTGGGCAGGATACTATGTGGTGCTTGTTAATCCATAACATAGATTCCATAATATGATCCAAAAATTTGAAAAAAATATCACTTCCCATACTTTGGTTGGACATAATTTGACAAAAGTCATTCACTGTATTTGTAGAATACTGAATTTTAACCATATATTTCCTATGTTTTTAAAATTTATGCTGTACATTCCCCTTGTTTCTGACTATAGCATGTTCATGTCATGTAGGTGAGTAAGGCTGTAAGATGGGGTCTTTACATCTGGATTTTTCTAAAAACAAAAAACGTTTGCTATCTAGAGAAATAGCATGTGTTAGATAACTGAGAGTGAAAGTTTGGGTGTCAGGACAAAGGGTTCATTCCAGGATCTGCCACTTTAGGTGAATCAATTAACTTCAAATCTTAGTTTCTTTATTTGTAAATTAAAATCATGATAAAATTTACCTCATGAGTGATAACGTGCTCATATATGTCATAATACTTGTTCAAATTCTGTTTCAGTCTGTCTCCTGATGATCATTTAGCCCTTCCTTGCTCAGAGCTCTTGTTCATTTGGGCAAAGCATCGCGCTGCTATAATCAAAGAACCTTGGAGAAGTCCTTTAGTCACTTGGACACCTGAGTGAAATTAGAGTTCTGTTAGCAGGTAAGAAGGGGGCAGCTGCAGGTAGGCAACCAACATTTTTTACCACACTCTTGTTATGTGTGGCCATTATGAAGAAATAGGGATAAATTAGTTAGAATATTGATATATATATATGTGTGTGTGTGTGTGTGTGTGTGTGTATAGACTTACCCTGCCTTAGAAGGTAATATGTAAAATATCTTGGAATTTCTCATTAACTTCAATGGAAAAAAAATAGCTTCCCTGAGTTCCTGAGTTAATATCTGTTTATTCAGAAACATTAAGAAATTCCATTAAAATGCACACAATTACATTATTGGTTGAAATTATTTGATATAAGAGGCCAGCATGCCTTCATTGATTACTCTGTAACATGGCTATATAATAACATAGCTATGTAACCTGCCTAAATTCAGTGTTTTTGTGGCTCTTGGATAGCCTTCACTAAACTCTCAAGGCCTCCCTAAGATATTTAGTCCTTATAAAGTTGAATTGTTCATGGGGGGAAAAGGGTGGGAGGAGAAAGTAAAAACAAAATCACTGGAAACCATGCAAAAGATGCGTAAGATTAAGGTCTGACTTAACAAGCATCACAGGATTATAAGGGGAACTGATTGAGTTCAGGAGCCAAGCTCACAAAGTCTGGGGGATCCATGTGGAGGCCTCCTTCCCCTGAGCTCCACCGCATGCAGGTGGCACTGCAGGTTCTGCTTGGTTTTGACAAATTTGAGATGTGGCCTGGACTGAAGGAGAGATGGGCTTCCTTATGAAGTTGAAACCTTTTGCCCAAGTGGCAAAAGATTTCAGGGCGTGTTGCAGTTCCTTCCTGTTTCCTTCCTGTTTGTGAGCATTTTAAAAATATTATTAAACATTCTTGACTGCAGGGAGGCTCAGAAACTCCAGCGAAAGGCAGCGAGGGGTGTGTCAAGCCTGGGAGTCACGGAGCCGGGCGGTAGGAGGGGCGGCCTGGAGCTCCAGCCGGGCAAAGCGCAGGCAGGTGGCCAGTCGGCAGGGCTGCCTGGCGCGGGTGTCTGGCGACGTGCAGTGCTGAACCTGTGGTGGGTGTAGTGGCGGCAGCGGCCCTCACCGGGGCGCTCCCCGCCTGGCCCTGCCACTGGGAGCAAGGCTTGTTCTCAGGGGCTGCAGCCACCGCTGCCACCTCCTGCCTAGAGCCACCCGCCGAAGCAGAGCCAGTGCCCTCGTCCAGGCGGGTCCCCTGGAGGGCTGATGCCCATCTCCCTGAGCCCTTTGCTGCCTCTGCTGCCGGGGGACCAGGCAGCTGTGCAGCCTCTGCAGTTCCCGGAGCATGTTGGAGGAGAGCAACAGTGGAGAAAGCCATCAAGGTAAGTGTGAAGTTGGCGACGGCAGAAAGAAGGTGTGAGACAGAGTAGGGCCAAACGATGTGGCTTTATTGAGCACTCCTGGGCGAGGTTCAAGGGTCCTGAAGCAGGGGCCCTGGAAGTCGCCCGCCCAGGGCTAAGGCAAGAACTTTTATATCAGGTGAGGGGAGGGGGAAGTGTTAGGGTAGGGAGAGCTGGGGACTTTCCATTACGGTTTAGGGGTAGAGCGCAGTACAGCACAGCATAGCAGTTCCAGGAACTGTATGGGCATATCAGCAGGCAGCAAGATAGGGCAGGGGTCTGGATAAGCCTTGGGGTTTGGCTCCAGCTTGGTGCTGAGGGCAAATGAGCGTATCTGAGCACTGCAGCTGCAGGCAGCAAAATGGGGCAGGGATCTGGAAAAGGGGAGGGAGAGCTCCAGCCTTACATTCCAGCCTTTATAGTTAGTTATAAGATGGTTGCCGACTCATTCTAACTTCTTCAAGCTGTACGGGGGCGTAGTGGGGCCCTAGTGGCTAGCTAAGGCAGAGCGGTGGGTATCAGGGAATATGGATGCAATAAGAGCTGATTTACAGCGACTCTGGAGAATTCTTGGTCCATCTCTGGAGGAGCTGTAATAAACAGGGGGCTATTAAACAGATTAAGCATATTATGAGCAGTGGACTGAGGAGGGGTAACAACCATGTAGCCAAGGGGGATTGCAGCCATCCAAATACTGAAACACCTTTATACCCTTGACCAGGTACCCTTGAATCAGGTCTTTTCTGATTTCAGATGATTTGTTGTTGTTTTCTTCTACCAATCCTGATTCATTAATATAATAGCAACATTCTTCCTGAAGAAACATGCAAGTTCCCCCTTTGTCTGCCGTAAGGAGATCTACGGCTCGTCTGTTTTGGAGGGCTACTTGTGCTAGGGAGGTAAGCTGTCTTTGTAAGGAAGCTAAGGAGGTCTGTGTGCTTTCAAGAGCTAGATCGATACAGAAGCGAAGTCTTGAGCTGAGATTATACTGTGTCCCAGGGCCCCTCCTCCTAACCCGGTGGCTACTATAGAAGTGGCCAGGGTAAGTCCTATCATGATGGGGAGAAAAACTGCCCGTTGCCGCTGAGTCTCAGCTATAAGTCCTTTGAATTCTCCCTCATCATACATCATTAACTGTGGAACTATAATAACTGGGAAACAGGAATCTGGGGAGGATGCACTGATGCACCAGGCAAGCGTCCCGTTGCACCAAAAGAGCTTTCCTGGCAGGGAAGACAATGTTGAAGAGATAGTATGATTAGAAATACAGCGCCCATTGAGTTGCGCGTTTAGGTCTGGGTGGGAGGTAAGGTAACAGATGCGGTCGGGGACCTACTGGTCACTGGGCTCAGGCTTCCATAACTGAACCTGGGTCAGAGACAAATACCAGTCCCCGCCTGATAGACAGTGGAGTGGTTAGAGGAATTTAAAGGGACAGCTGCTAGCAAAGGCCTCTGTAGAGAGACGCAGAGAAAACGGTGCGAGATATTAGGAGCTAGAGCCAAAGAGTTGAGAAAAGCGAGAGTGCACTGTAAAGTTTGTAACCAGGAAGTGATGGGGGCTGTCTTTGGTGGGGTGGACTGACTGCCTGTGAGGATCTGTGGAGTCAGACTGTCAGCAAGGGCCTGTTCTGCTTGCAAGATTGAGGTTGCTATACTTGGACATGAGTACGGATTAGGGTTTCTCTGGATATTTTTTCCTATATATTCTTCTAAGGGTTGTATTAGTTATATTTATTATGTATTTAATCTATTTAAAATACTTTTTATATCACAAGGGATTGATCCAACTTCATTTTTTATGTAGATACCATTTTTCACCACCATTTGTTGACAAGACTCTCCTTTCCCCATTGTGTGGTCATGGCCAGCTTGTGGAAAATCATTTGATCATATACACAAGGATTTATTTCTGGGCTCTCTATTCTTTTCCTTGATCCACTTACTCTGTCTTAGTGCCAGTACCACATTGCTTTTATTTTTGTACCTTTGTAATATGTTTTGAAATCGAGAAGTGTATTGTCTCTTTGTTCTTCTTTTGAAAGGGTATTTGGCTAGTCATAGTTGCTAAATAAATTTTAAGATTTTTTTATATTTTTGCAAAAAATGTACCAACAGGATTTTGATAGATATAACATTGAATTTGTCCACCACTGTCGGTAGTATTGACATCTTAATAATACCAAATCATCTGATCTTTGCGCTAGAATATGTTTAAGAATATGTTTAATTTCCACATCTTTTTGGATTTGTCAGTTTTTCTTCCGCTTTTTATTTCTGGTTTTATTTCATTTGGGTCAGAAAAGATACACTGTATGATTTCAGTCATCTCAAATTTGATTAGACTTGTTATGTGTCCTAATGCGGAAGATACCAGGTGTAATTGAAAATATTGTACATTTCTCTGCTTTCCACTGGAGAGTTCTGAACATGTCTGTTGCATCTAATTGGTGTATAATGTTCAGGTTTTCTATTTTCTTATTGATCTTCTATCTGATTTTTCTATTCATTATTGAAAGTGGAGTCTTAAAGTAAACAGTGACCATGTTGCTGTGTATTTCTTGCTTCATTTCTGCCAATATTTGTTTGATATATTTGGAATCCCTGATGTTGTATATACATGTAATGTACATATTACACAACATAAATTAGATAACATATGTAACCTATATATGTGTTTATATATTCTATCTATATAGTATACATATTTTATATGTTATATTTATATTATATATATTATTGTTATAGATTCCTGGTAAGTGGACCTATGCTGTCGTTATTTAACATCAATTTTTGTTTCTCGTGACAGTTTTGACCTAAAGTATATTTTGTCTAATATAATTATGGCCACTACACCCACTTGTGGTTACTATTTGCATGGATTTTTTTCATCCTTTATTTTCAGCCTACTTAACTCCTTAGAGCTAAGTCTCTTGTGGACATAATGTTGTAGAAACTCAATTATTCTTAATCCATTCAGCCATATTATCTTCTTTAGATTTAAGGGTTTAATCCATTTATATTTAAAGTAGTTACTGGAGGAAATGAAGTTACTCTTCATGTCTTCTACACATCCCTCATTTCTTCTCTTATAGCCTTCATTTTTGTTTTGCTGATTTTTCAGTTACATGCTTTGGTTCCTCTCTCCTCTCTCACTTTCTTTAGCGTAACTTCTCCTCCTCCTCCTCCTTCTTCTTCTTCTTCTTCTTCTTCTTTTTTTTTCTTTTGCTTTGTCACTCCAGGTAGGATGCATAGAATACAGTGGTATCATCATAACCCACTGCACCTTCAAACTCCTGATATTAAGTGATTCTCCTGCCTCAGCCTCCCTAGTAGCTGTGACTTCAGGAATGCAATACAACGCGTAGCTGATTTTTCTATTTTTAGTAGAGATGGAGTCTTGCTCTTATTCAGGCTGGTCTCCAACTCTTGAGCTCAAGCAGTCTTCTCGCCTCAGCCTCCCAGAGTGCTAGGATTACAGGCATGAGGTGCCACACCTGGCCATGACTTCTGTAGATAATTTCTTTCTGAACACCTTCAGAAATAAATAGTACAGGTATCAGAAATAAATAGTACAGGTACCTCTTAAAGTTACAACAATACAGTTTAGTCTCATAACAAGGTAATTTTAATTTAATTGAAAAACCTTATCTCTTTATATGCCTCACTTTGTTATTAATGTAACAAACTATATCATTCTATATTGATCATGTATTAATAAACAACTTTTAGAAGATCTAAAATAATATGCTTGAATTTATATGTTTTATAAAAGCCGAATTAGATAATTAGTATGCACTCCACATTTACTAAAATGATTGGTTTGTATGTTTCAGTTTACTACATGTAAATAGCATTTCCATCCACTGGAATCAACCTTTATCTGCACGATAATATAATTTATTCCTAACTGTTCATTTTATGCATCAGTTTCACCATACATTTTACAATGTTGTCTCTGTATTTAGAAATGTAAGACTTGTCTTTGTTTCTGAAAGCTGGATTGCTGTAGCCTATCACTTTTGTGTAAGAAGATTACCAATATATTAATAAGAAAGAAGTTTCTCTAGTATCATTTAAATGCCTAATGATTAAAATTTTCTTATCAATGCTTTTTATGGATGACAATGTGTTTTGTGAAATATTATTGTTCTAAAGTAGGCCACCTTCTAAGTTTTT
This sequence comes from Lepilemur ruficaudatus, assembly GCA_963574885.1. NCBI lineage: Eukaryota > Metazoa > Chordata > Mammalia > Primates > Lepilemuridae > Lepilemur > Lepilemur ruficaudatus. The sequence goes on from CAUYRT010011377.1 coordinate 17,925, forward strand.
AGGTTTATATATTATAATTTTGTATGAGAGAATTTGACTCTGTATACTTTAAGAGATCATGGGCAAAAAGTCAAAGATAAATCAGCTGTGTATCTATTGCCAATGTAATTTTCTTTGTGCTTGCTTGCCTGTATAAATATTACTCCTATTTTCTTTATGAATAGTACATTTTTCTTTGGCTGGTGGTCAACATTTATTTTATCCTGTCTAAGTAAATAGTCATAAAATTATCTTAATTTCAAAATATATTCATTGGTGAATATATATTATCTTTGTATGAAATATTTGGGTGATTTGAAGATAATTTTTAAATAGCTTCAAAAATCTATTTTTGGTATTATTTTTCATGTAAAAACATAAAATTTAGAATCGTAAATATTTTAATTATAGACTGTAGTCATGTTAAGTATATTGACATTGTTATGCAACATATATCTCTAGAATGTTTTTTATCTTGCAGAGCTAAAACTCAATATACATAAAACAGCTACCCTTTCCTACATTTTCTGGTCCTTTACCAATACTATTCTATTTCTCTTTTGTTTCTAAAGCTGTAACTACTTTAGATATTTTATATAACTCGATTTATGAAGTATCTGTTTTTTTGGGATGGATTGGCTTATTTCATTTAGCATGTCAAGATTTATCTTTATTGTAGATGTTAGAAGATTTCCTGCTTTTTAAGAGCTGAGTAATACTCTTATTATTTTTATATCCCAAATTATACTTATTTGTTCATTTTGTGAGGCAAGTTTGGGTTGTTCTCACCTATTAGCTTTTGTGAATAATGCTATAATAAATATGGATGTGCAAATAAGTCTTCATTTGACCATGCATGCAAGGGTTTTATGTCTGTCCTGCATTTTGTTTCATTGGTCTAAGTTGTCTTCCTTTATGCCAGTAGCAAACTGATTTGATTACTGTACCTTTGTAACATGTCTTCAAATCAGAAAGTGTGATGCCTCCAACATTGTTTCTTTTTTTGAAGATTGTTGGGCTTTTCATGGTACTTTGCCTTTCATATAATTTTTGAATTGCTGCTTCTTTGCGTAATATGACATTGATAATTTTAAAGAGATTGCTTTGAATTTGTAGATTAGTTTGGTCAGTATGGACATCTTCACATTATTCAGACTTCCAACCCTTGATTAAGAGTTCAAAAGTGTGCCATTTAATTTTCATTTATTCATAGATGTCCTGGTTTTCCTCTTGTTATTGATTTCCAGTTTCATTCCATTTTGGTTATAAATAATAGTTTGCAAGATTTTAATTTTAAAAAATTTGTAAAGAATTGTTTCGTGGCCAATAGTTCTATCCAGGAGAATTTTTTATGACCTATTGAGAAGACTGTGTGTTCTGTTGTTGTGTGGAGTGTTTTCTATATGTCTGTTAGGTATAATTGTTTTATAGTGCTTTCAATTGTTCCCTTATTAATATTATGTCTTGCATTATTATTTATTACTGAAAGTGAGGTTACTGAAATATCCTAGCATTATTATATTGCTGTATATTTCTTGCTTCAATTCTGTCAATGTTTGCTTTATATATTTGGCAAGCCTGAATTTACACACACATGCAATGTGCATATACAATATTTTATATTTTACATATGTTACATATATAATATAAAAATAAATCGTAGGTTCCCAGTGAATCAACACTTTTATTATTTAATGTCCTTCTGTGTCTTTTGTGACAGTTTTGACTTAAAGCATAGTTTATAAAATAGGGCAAGTTTTCCCTGAAAATACATTGTGCCTAATTGCGACCTCCCCTGCTCTCATTTGACTAATATTTGCATGCAGTATCTTTTTTTGTCCTGCCACTGTTAGTCCATTTTTGTTGTTTGATGTAAGGCGAGTCTCTTGGAAAGAGTATAGAGTTGGATCTTGTTTTTTTTTTAATTAGATCCCTGTCTTTATTAATTTACATCTTTTGATTGTGAAGTTTAGTTCATGAATATTTACATAATTTTTTGAAAGAAAAGGACTTACTGTTGGTATTTTATTAAATGTTTTCCTTGATTCTTATAGCTATTTTGCCCTCTCTTCCTGCCTTCCTTTGTATCTTTGCCCTCTCTTCCTGCCTTCCTTTGTATCTCACTGATTTTTGTAGTTATATACTTTGACTCCTTTCATATCATTTTAGTGTATCTCTATAATAGGTATTTACATGGTGGTTACCATGGCAATTATACCAAACTTATAGTTAAAACAACATGTTTTAAAGTAATTTAATTTTAGTTGCATTTTAAAATTTGTCCTCATTACATGTGTCCTAAACTTTGTTATTGATATCACCAATTATATCTTGTTATATTCTATACCTATTAACAGAGTTTTAGCATTATTTTGTTTCTGTTTTCAAATTTTATGGCATGATTAAAAGAGTTTTCTGCACCATTATTGTAATACTACAGAATTTTACCTAGGTGTTTTTATATGTCTTTCCAAGAGATTTATTTATTTTCATATGATTTTGTGTTGTTTTCTAGCATTTTTAAATTTTCAATGAAACAGAGTCCCTTTGGCATTTCTTGCAGGGAAGGTCTAGTGGTGATAAACTTTTTCAGCATCTAGTTATCTTTATAAGTCTCTATTTTTTTTCACCTAGAAAGGGCATTTTTGCTGGATATAGTATTTCTTCTTTGAAGTTTTCCTTTCAGCATTTTCACTATATCACCCAACTCTTTTTCTGGCATGCAAGGTTCCTATTGAAAAATTTACCTTAATAATCTCATGGTGGCACGCTTATAGATGACACATCACTTTTCTCTTGCTGCTTTCAAGATTCTCTTCTTTTGTGTGACTTTGATAACTTTGCTTGTAATCTGTCTTATTACAGCTCACTTTGTGCTTACTCTAGCTGAAGTATGCTAAGCTTTTAATTTTTTATGACTTTTTTCTTATATTTGAGAATATCTTAGTCATTTCTTATTGTCTTCTTCAGCTCCACAATGTATGTTTATGATTTTATTTTTTGTAATTTGTCATTTTCCTGATTTTATTTAGTTGTTTGTATTATTCCCATTTTGCTCATTCAGCCTCATTCAGATGGTTATTTTTAATATATTCAGGTAATTTCTACTTCTCCATTCCTTTATGGCTGATTTTTGATTATTTGTTTCTTTAATTGGGTTATATTTCCCTGAAATTTTGTATATGTTGTAACCTTTAGTTGAGATTTGAGCATTAAAAAAAGCCAGCTTTCACAAACTAAAGTGGCTTTGTCCTGGAGCCCTCTGACTCCAATTCACTTTACTAGAGATTTCAGGGACCTCAAATCCATTCCGAGGATTTTCTTCTGTGGAATTGTGTGTTTACTTTCTAGTTAAAGCAATTTTCCCACATTTCATCTTAAGAGCCTGTCATCATTTGATACACCTGTTCTCTGTTTGTGGTACTGAAGGCTCTCTGCAGTTGTAATGACTTTTTACCTTTGGTTTCAGTATACCTAGTCTGTCTTTCAAACTACTATACCATTCCTTTCAGCACTCTGTGTTATGGGACACACAGACTGGGTTCTTTGGAAGGACCCCCAAAACCCAGAATGATGGACACAGGTATTACTATTTTCTTTCTCTATTGAGGGAGAAGCTGGGAGTTGGAATTTTACTTCTATATGCAACATGCTGTATTAATGAGGAAAGGCCATGGTGGGTAAACATAACAAATATTTCTTCCCTTTCTTTATGGCTCTTGGTGTTGTGCTCACCTGGTATGCTGCAAGCTCTTACCTGGTTTTTAGAATTCCCACAGAAGCAATTTGATCAGTATGGTCTTGTTACTTTTTTTTTTTTTATCTAAAAGAGAATTGTAGCATCTATATTGTATTATGCCATTTTGCTAATGTGTTTGGTATCATTTTAAATATTAAATTTATAATATGTATTCATCAGATTATAAAAAAGGAAATAAGTGAGATAATTTGCTATTTTTGAAATGTCTTTCAGCTATGCCCTTTCATTCCACGCAAGACCATTTGCCAGAGCAAGGGATAAATGTTTCATTCCAAAATGTGGTACTAAGAAGATATGAAAACTGTGGCCTTGAGAATTCAAATTTAATGAAAGACTGGGAAATCATGAGTGAGTACAAGGAGCAGAAAGATGTAATAATGAACTTCACCAATATTCAACAACTACCCATGGCAAAATCTTCCAATGTAATAAGTGTTTGAAAGTCTGTAAAAAATTGTCAAATCTAAATAGACATAAGATGAGAGATACTGTAGAGAAATCTGTTAAATGTAAAGAATATGGGGAAGCATTTAACCAATGCTCATGCATTACTGAACATAAGAGAATTCATAATGGAGAGAAACCTTACAATTTTAAAGAACGTTACAAAATCTTTAAATCTTGCTCAAGCAGTTCTAATCCCAAGATGATTTTTACTGGTGTAAAATGGTATAAATATGAAAATTATGGCAAAGCTTTCAACCACAGTTCAAACCTTTCTACACATAAGAGAATTCATACTGGAGAGAAACCCTACAAATGTGAAGACTGTGGCAAAGCCTTTAGTCAGTGCTCATACCTTACTAAAATGCAAACTAGAGAGAAACCGTACAAAATTGTGAAGAATGTGGAAAAGCCTTTAGTCAATGCTCATACCTTAGTAATCATAGGGGAATTCATACTGGAGAGAAACCCTACAAGTGTGAAGAATGTTGCAAAACCTTTAATCAGCACTTAAACTTTAGCATACCTAAGAAAATTCATACCAGAGAAAAACCCTACAAACGTGAGGAATGTGGCAAAGCCTTTACACTTCCACAGTACTCACACTTCACTAACCGTAAGAGAATTCATACTAGAGAAAAATCCTACAAATGTGAAGAATGTGGCAAAGCCTTTATCCAGTGCTCACACCTTAGTAATCATAGAATTCATATTAGAGAGAAACACTACGAATGTGGAAAAGCCTTTAGTCAGTGCTCATACTTTACTGAACGTAAGAGAATTCACACCAGGAAAAACCCTACAAATGTGAAGAATGTGGCAAAACCTTTAGTCAGTGCTCAAACTGTAGCATACATAAGAGAATACATACCAGAGGAAAACCCTACAAATGTGAAGAATGTGGCAAAGGCTTTACATGGTACTCAGTCCTCACTAGACATAAGAGAATTCATACTGGAGAGAAACCCTACAAAAGTGAAGAATGTGGCAAAGCTTTTGCCCGGTGTTCAAACCTTAGTACCCATAAGAGAGTTCATATAAGGGAAGACCTATAAATGTGAAAAATGTCGTAAAGCCTTTAAATATCGCTTAAGCCTTTCTTATCATTAAGATAATTCATATGGTAGAGAAGCCCTGCAAATGTGCAGAATGTGGAAAATCCTTTAAGTTATGCTCATGTCTCTAAACATAAGCTAATACATACTGAAGAGAAACCTTATGAAAGTGAACAATGTGGCAAAACCATTAACTAGTGCTCAAATATTTATAAACATAAGAAAATTCATAACAGAGAGAAAATATACAAACATTAAGAATGCAACAAAGCCTTTACCTGGTCCACTTCCTTTAATGTACATTAGAGAATTCATACCTGAGAAAAATCCTACCAATCCTTACCAAGGTAAGAAAAGTAAGAAAGCCTGCTCACATATTACTTGCAATCAGAGAGTCATTCTGGGTAACAGTGATATAAGTGTAACAACTGTCAAAATACCTTTCAGAAAATAAAAGTCTTAGAGTGTACCAGAGTGTTTATACAGAGAAAAAAATATCACAACTATAAAGAGTGGTATAACACTTTTACTTCTATCACAGATCTTATTGTGTACAGGAAAATTTATACTGAAATGAAACCCTATGTCAACCGCTCAAACTTTTAAGTTCAGAGAATTTGGATTTGAGAGAAACTCTACAAATGTAATGAATGCAAAAAACATTTGTTCATAAAACACAGCTTGGAAAACAAAACTTGTACTTTACAGATTCCATAATGTGAAAAAGATTAATAAAAAATCCAGTCTAAATAAAGATCTGAGGATTCACAGTAGAAAGCACTAAGGCACTAATATTTTCAGACATTACCCTAAAGCAGCATGTAGATTAGATATAATAATTTTTTTTCCTTCTGAAAATTTTATTGGGGGAAAACTACAAAACATTTACAGTACAATGTTTATAGTCACAATTTGTAGTGAGCTGATTTCCCAAAATATATTACCACTCAAGTTGACTTATCTTGTTACATTCAAAAACCTACTCTGTC
>CAUYRT010011378.1:0-11857 GCA_963574885.1 Lepilemur ruficaudatus
ACAGCAACCTCAAACTCCTGGGCTCAAGCAATCCTTCTGCCTCAGCCTCCCAAGTAGCTGGGACTACAGGCATGTGCCACCATGCCCGGCTAATTTTTTCTATATATATCTTTAGTTGGCCAATTAATTTCTTTCTATTTATAGTAGAGACGGGGTCTCGCTCTTGCTCAGGCTGGTTTCGAACTCCTGACCTTGAGTGATCCGCCCGCCTCAGCCTCCCAGAGTGCTAGGATTACAGGCGTGAGCCACAGCACCCGGCCAAAACTACAAATCTTTTAGAAGAAACATAGCAGAATATCTTTGTGAATTAGGAGAAGGCAACGTTTTCTTATGCAGCACCCAGAAAGTAACAACCATAAATGAAACAAGGATAAATTAGATTTCATCGAAGTTAAAAACTTCTGTTCATAAGGAGAAACTGTTATGAACATGAAAGGCAAGCCGCAGACTGGGATGAAATATTTGCAAACCAGATTTCTGACAAAGGACAGATATCCAGGATATACAACGAACCCCTACAACTTAATAACAAAAAGATAAGCAATCCAATATAACATGGAATCACCAGATACGTAACTACCCTCCCTGGGTCGGAAATAACACACATTTGGCTAGTTCCTGGGTAGCTGTGGGTAACAGACAAAGTCCGGCAGCCACCGCCCACATCCAGGTCGACACACCCCCTGGTCCTGTACAACTGGGTGCTGGAGCTAGCGTGGACTGCCACCTTTCCCAGCTGTGCCTCCAAGCTGCCCGGGCTAAGTCTGGTTTCCTTCCATCTCATTCCAACCCAGACCTCCTTGTCCCCAGCTCAACCTATGGCTCTATATGCTTATGGTGGGTAACTTTACAATGAACCTTTTTGTAGTTCCAGATGCCCAGTGGGTAAGCTGCCTTCTCTTTGTGAATGGGATCTTCCAGGGGCCATGCGGGCCCGGGTCTGAGGCCCCTCCCAGTGGCTGGCATCACAACCGCGTCTTCACCCTGTTCCCCATCACTTCTCTTGGCCCTAGAAACCTCGGAGAAGACAGCCCCTCACAGTCTCTGAGTTTTGGCCTGGAGGTTGTACTGAGCTTGATCAAAGTGGGATCACCCCAGATGAACCCCAATAAGTAGAGTCTAGACTCATATGAAGAGGCAGCCAGAACAAGTGTTCTTAAAAATAAAATAGAGTAAAAACTTGCTCCTGTATGGTTTAGCCTCGCATAAACCCAAGGGGACTCCCGGCAGTGGACTTCTCTTAGCTTCACAGATAATATGCTTATGCTTAAATCTCTTCCCAGCCATATTGTATATATTTTAGCCCTGAAAACTTTCGGTCAAGGTGATAGCTTTCCTAAGTCCTCTGAGCATAGACCAAGTCCCTTTAAACCCAGGGAAATCTGTCTTATGATTTAAGGACTAACTGAAACTATTGCCTTCCAGAACTTTTTGCCACCAGACAAGACAAACCAGCTCTGCGTTTTCAGAGCACATTGTATTGTAGTGATTGGGCAGTTGCTTCCCTGGATGGACTGTGGCCCTCCTGGGGGCAGGAGGCCCCTGTCCTCACTGCCTGATCCTGGACGTGGGGAGACGCAGCAACGAGGACCGAGCGCAGACACTGAAGGGCCTGACACCAACTCAGACTTCAGTAGAGTTAACTTCTCAGAGCCCGTTTCCTGTCTGTAAAATGAGAACGCACATCACACTCACGTCATAGAACCGCTTACTGCACGGACAGCTCTCAACACAAGGGCCTGGCACCCAGCAGAAGCTAAGAAGGGACAGCTGCCAGCAGGCACGAGAGCTAATTAAATGCTTGCTGCACTCGGCTGATTTACAAGTGCTGGGTCTCCAGGGTGGACCCAGTCCAGAGTGTTCAGATAGTGCCTCTCCTTTGCGATCAGAAAGCCTATGGGAGTTGGGGCCAGATTAGAGCAGAAGCCCTAAGGATTGTGCACGTATAAAGAGGAGGGAGGAGGACCTACACACCAGCGTCCATTGTGAGAGGAATAGAAGGGTTTTTTCTGTCCTGTTACCCCCACGTGGAGCGGCCAGCCCCATGCACACCCTCAGGCTAAGGAATCTCATCTTTCCCCACCAGATCGGCTTCCCTGCAGAAGCCCTCCGTCCTGCAAGCCAGGGCGCGGCCTGCCCCAGCCAGGAGCCTGCAGAACTTACCGCTTGTGCCAAACTCTGCTTTGCTGCCTGCTCCTGCTCTGTGCTTCTGATGTGGGCTTCGGACCTCCTCTATCCTTGCCCAAACTGCTTCTCTGGTTTTGTCCCTTGAGAATTTCTGGCCGTCTATTCTCCGCCATTTCATTCTGATCAGTGTCAACATCTGCCATTTGTCACAGTGCCTGCTCTTAGGTTGTCACGGACACTATTCTCTCCGACTAAGCCTTGAGGATCCGCCCAGAAGATGTTCTGCCAAAAAGAGGCTCCTGCACTGTTTGGGAGACACATTCTCTCCGTTCATGGGACTGTCATGAACCAGGGTCCAAGAAGTACCTCCAGCTCTTCTGGGACATCCAGGGAGACAGCTTCCCTACATCTCTTTCACTTCCAAAGGCAGGGACGATGACAGCACCACTGGGTCCGCAGCACCTTCATTTTGCTACTATGCACGTTAATTCCCAGAAACGAATTCCAGGCTTGTTTGTGTTGTGATCTCTACTCCTCAGCAAATTGAAGAAATGCAGAGTAGCCGGGGGACTTGGAAACTCCTGGGCAGCTGCCATTCGCCCTGCACAGCACCATGGGAAGTTGGCGCTTCCTCGCGATAGAGCCCTGGGGGCTGCACTCTGCACGTGTTTCCTTGCCGAGCTTCTGCGGAGGACACAGTCACCACCACATTAGCACCTTCCTCTTGGGAACCGGACAGGCCACTTCCCACCTTGGCCCTCGAAGGAGCATCTGAGACCTCACTCATGGGAAGAACCACAGATTCTGCTCTATTCTCAATACATTGGTGCTGCAGGATTGCAAAGCGTGAAGCTGTGCTCAGACCTCTGCACGTCAAGAGCACTGTTTGAAGTTCCTGCATGCAAAGGAAATTGTGAGAAAAATATTCACAATTTAAACCCATGGCGGCAGGGATTCTGAGATATATATATTTTCAAACAAAATTGTAATTTGTTTCTTTTTTTCTTTAATTTGTCTTGGATCTTCCTGATGGACATAAATGTGGAGAAAATATGGCCATTTCTTTCACAGGTGACAGAGAAGCGCTGTCCTTCTGCCTCAGTCAGGCCTTTCCCTTCGGAACATCCTCATCAGGGAGCACAGCATGAATGACAATGAGCCATCAAGCCGCATGGGAAGCAGAGCCGCCCTTGAACTTCAGGCTCCAGGCTCAGGCCCCACCAGGAGTGAGCACTGAATTCCTGCCAGTGGTTTCTCTTCTTCCAGGACAAGCTGGGCTGTCGCTACGGAGAGCCCATCATTACAGGGCAGGTGGAGCAGAAGCTTGATTCGTACTGAAGTTTGGAACAAAGGCCCAGCCTTGTGCAGGGTCATTGGGGGCACAGGGGATGTGGTCAGGAGAGGGCACACCACCATTTGCATGCCAGGTGTTTCCAGAGGGGCCTCTGCAGCCTCGGTATGTAGTGTGGGAGTCAGTGGGCCTCCTCAGTCTGGGACAATCTGTGGGACACAAAACGTTCCCTCTATGGATGTGGGCTTTTCATACTACTTTGAACTTGAACTTGGGGGAGGGCCCGCCAGGTGACATGGGTGGCAGGAGGCAGAGTATTGTAGGGAGGCAGGTCTCCCAGGCTCAGTGAAACACCTAAGACCCTTCCCGCTGCCACCCTCAGCAGTCAGCGAGGTCCTCAGGCTGCCCAAGACTTCAGGAGGAGTGAAATTGCTGTAGTTTTCCGAGCGCCTAATCTCTGCATGAGGACCGCAGATGGAGGGTCTTGCAGAGTCCTCACATTTTAAAGCAAAGGAAGCACAGTGTCCGAGCAGCTCAGCACCCAGCTGCACAAGATGGAGATTCTGACCCAGACCTGCCCCCGTGAAGCCACGTCGGCCTCACTGGGATGAGACGTTTCAGCCCTGTGCTTTCAACACCAAGACTATCTGCCACAAACCAGTGCAGAAAGCTATGTTTGTGCTTTTACAGCACTGCCTGAGTCTGATTAAAACGTCTTCTGTTCAAAGGCATCCTTCAAAATTCCACCTCGGGAGGCCCTGGCTGGGGGCTGCTTGACCATGTGGCCTTTGTGTCTCCCTAAAACGTGTGAAGCTTCCAAGGGCCGGACCGGGCAGGTCAACTGCTGCCCTGCCAACTCCTCAGAACCTGCGGTAGGAACGCCCGAGATTCAACAAACACGGGAAAGTAAAAATAAAGAGGACTGTAAGTGGGTTTGGCGCTTATCTTCTTTTCCAACAAAAGATAACAGGTAATTGCTTTTTTATCACCAGCACTTGAAATTTGAAAGTAAAGGAGGAGTGAGGCTTGATATCACACATAAACTCCGCAGTCCACAGATCTTAACTTCCACTCCCGCGTTAAGGACCGGTAGTCAAGTCACCCTGATGCACTTACACAATGCAGTAAGAAAAATAGCCTAGAAGCAACAAAGGAAACGTCTACCTTGTCATTTCCAACAGGACAGCTTTATGTGACCGATTACACATATAATCCCCCCCACCCACAAGAAGTTCTAAATTGTCATCAGTTCTCTAAATGTAGGCTTTACCTAAGAAGAGATGTTTGAACAAGAGGAATGAGACAGTTCATAGCCTTCCCAGGAAATGAGAAAGCTGTTGCCTAGCAACCCAGCCCCCCGAAACACCTGCCGTTACCTGGATCTTCTGAAAACTGAACGTCTTTAATAGGCAGCTATCGCCTGCAGCCGCCAAAGCAGAGTGCCGCACAGGGGAGCACCCTCTCCCTCCTTGGGCGTTTTACCCGTGCAAAGGCCTCGTGTCTGAGCTTCAGAGGTTGTTTTCCTCCCAGATTAAGATCCTGAGGTTCCTCGCCACTTTCTAAGTTCTTCCACAGCTCAGCTTGATAGAAATTTACTCTTTTCTGTCTAAACGGTGCTCTGGATGCCCAAGAAACCCTACAGCCCAGCAGAGAAACTGCTCTTTCATCTAGAGGTAATTCCCCACGTTTCAACTTATCATTGAAAAACTGTAAATGGATAATGTTTACTGAATGTTATATGTCAAAATTCCTATGTTGAAGTTCTAACCCCCAGAACCTCAGAATGTGACCTTATTTAGAGAAAGGGTCTTTATAGAGGCAATCAAGTTAAAATGAGGCATCGGGGTGGACCCTACTCCAATATGACTGGTGTACACAAAGGGGAAATCTAGAGGCAGACACTCACACAAAGACGAAGGCAGAGATTGGGGTGATGCTTCTACAAGCCAAGGGATGCCAGCGATTGCCTGTGAACCACCAGAACACAGGAGAGAGGCATGGGACAGATTCATCCTCACAGCCCTCAAAGGGGACCGACACCTTGACCTGGGATGTCTAGCCTCCAGAACTGTGAATAAATAAACATCTGTTGTTAAGCCACCAAGTTTGTAGGACTTTGTTATGGCAGCCCGTGGCAATGACACAAAGGTTTGCCAGTTGTCATGCATCATGACTACTGTAGCCTTCCCTTTCTCATGTAACTCCTATGGCAACTCCATGCACGATTAACCGTATTGAACACAGAAGGAAGCGATGGCTCAGGGAAGTGAGTAACTTGTTCAACATCCCACCGCTCCAAAGTGAAGAAGACAGAATTCAAACTCAAGTCAGATGCCTCCGAAGCCCAGGCTCAACGCTGTGCTGTCTGCCTCTGCCTGTTTCAAATGTGCTCCCGTCACCCCACAGTGAGGGGTTTCCTCCAAAAGTAGCTAAAAGCTAAGCTAACTGCTAACCAAGCCAGGGAAACCCCAAAGCCAAGGCTCTATGAAATATTTAGCATGTTGATGGGAGGCATCGTGCCAGCTGAGCTGGAGCCAGGAACTGGTCCTTGGCTGTGGAGCAAGAGATTTCTGCTGCAGAAAGCTGAGCCTGAAGCAAAATCACCTTTGAAGTTGCTTAAACAGCCACAGCTCCAGCGCCATGGGGAGAAGGCACCTGGTGGCAGCCCCTGCAGTCCCTGAGGCAGGCGACGGGCAGGGACCTTCCCACCGCAGAAAGTGGATCAGGTGCTTCAGAAGGATTTTTCATTTTTTGAATATTCAGCAACCCATTTGTAGTTGGAATTACTACGTTTAGCAGGAAAAGCAGATCTGCTGTTAATGGGGTCCGTGCTAGGCTTCTGTTCTATAGTTGGGAGAGGCTGAAATTATCACACAGGTGAAGGTGAATTTACACTACAAACAAGGTCACTGTGTTTCGCAAACTAAACACACAGGGTGTATGTGCACACATCACAGAGAGAGAGAGAGAGACAGGATTCTTAGTTGTTAATGGAAATCTCTTCAGTAGCATCTCACGACAGGAGTGAAGGTTTTACATCAAGGAAGCTACCTCCACGTACTACGTTATTTAAAATTTGAGACCATATCAATAAATGCATTTTAGTGATTCTTCTATTTACACAGACCTTCAGCCAAACTACTGCAGAAATAAATTTGTTCCATAAATATAGTATGAATGAAATGATCAAGTATTAAAATCTGGGAAAGTTTTTTAAAATAAAAAAAGAAATATAATGGTATTTTGTGATTTCTATAAAATGGGCAAAATGTCTAAGACCAATATATTTGGAAAAGTTTGTAAATTAATTTTTTCCAACATGGAGTTATTAAATGTTACGTGACTTGTGGATTTTTTACAACTTCATACAGATAATGACATTTGTTGTGACAAACCATGAAATGCCAAATAATAACATTTAGAAGCTAGGAACAAAGTGATCCTTCCCAAGATCACTAGGGGCACTGCCACACAGAGATTTCATAAAAAGGCAGGACGTTGGCATGGGACAGACAACATGCTCATGACTTTGGGCAAGAGGACTGTCTACCTGTAAACCTGAGGGTTTAAACTGAAAAACTATTAGAACTACTAGGAGGGTTTAGTGATTTAACCAGGATCAAAGCAAGCCCCAAGAATCAATAACTTACATGAAGAGCAGCAACAACCAACTAGAAAGTATCAGTAGGAAAAAACTTAACAATGGCAACAAAATTATAAGAAACCCAGGAGCACATCTAACATGAAATATGCAAGACTTATACCAAGGGTATCACGAAATTATACCGGAGGAAAAGGAGAACTTAATGAATGAGAAGTATAACATGACTCTGGAGGAAAAAGTAAAAATTGCAAAGTCAGTTCTGCTCAAATCAATTTATAAAATTCCATATCTAATCAAGAACTTGACAGTCTGACACACAGATTTATGTGGAAGGGAAAATGCATAATAACCAAGGCAATTTTGATAACATACAATGAGAGAGGGCTATTGTCATAGTGCATATCGAAACTTACTCTGTTAATATTAGTATTGATTAAAACAGCATGGTCTGAGCACAGGAAGAGATGCAGAGAGCCACAGAACGCAGCGGAGTAAGACATCCAGAATATTTGAAAGTTCAGTTTATGAAAAAGGGATATTTCAAATCAAAACGAACAGTTTAGCATGTAATATTAGCAATTCATTTAGGGATAAAATAATATTATGGTCCATATTTAAAGCCATAAACAAAATTAAGTTTAAAATAGATTATAGGTATAAATACAAAAAATGAAATTTTAAAAAATAATAGAATATTTTTTATAATATTGATACTATTGAGAGCCTTCTTAGAAGACAAAATATGCAGAAACCACAAAAGATTAACAATTGGATTATAAAATAATGAGCAACTTTTATATCACAGATATTATTACACACAAAATTATAAGATGAGCAATGATTGGAAGAAAATACTGATATTGAGGCTATAAAAGTAACTCTTATGATTATATCAGAAGAAAATACTTTAGAAAAGTAATGATCTGAACATAGATTTCACTGAAAAATAGTACAATGAGATAATATACATTAAAAAGATGCTGGAGTTCTTTAGCAATTGCATACATATAATTTAAAACAATATTTAAAGAAAATAAAAGAATACCTTCTACATCAAAGGGCATTACCAAGAAGTGAAAAGACAATCTATGGAATGGGAGAAAATATTTGCAAATCATATATCTTAGAAGGGTTTGAGATCCAGAATACAGCAAGAGCCCTTACAACTCAACAACAACAACAAAAAAAACGATCAACTCAATTTAAATATGGGCAAAGAACTTCCATAGACATTCTCAAAGAAGATATGCAAATGGTCAGCAAGCACATGAAAGGGTGCTTGATGTTGTTAGTCATTAGGGAATGCAAATCAAAACCACAAGATACCACTTAACACCCACTAAGATGACTATAACTGCAAAACAAAACAGAAAATAATAAGCGTCAGTGAGGACGTGGAGAAATGGAAACCTTAGACATGGCCGGTGGGAATGTACAACGTGCAGCTACTGTGGAAACCGGTTTGGCAGTTTCTCAACACGTCAGACAAAGAATTACCTGAGGACCGTGCGATTGTAGATACAAACCCCAATAATCGAAAACAGATGCTCAGACAAACGCTTTTACAAGACGTCCATACCAGCACTACGTGCAAGAGCCGAAAGGCGGACTCTATCCAAATGCCCATCCGTGAGCGAATGGATGAACAAACGGTTGCCCATGCACACAACGAAACGGTATTCAAACACACAAAGAACGACGTCCTGATGCACGCGGTAACACGGATGAGGCTCTAAGACATTATGCTCAATGAAAGCAGCCAGACACGGAGGTCTTATGTTGTACGCCTGCTTTTACATGAAGTGTCCGAATGGGTGATTCGGAGGTGGAAAGCACATCCGCAGTGCGTAAGGACTGGGGGAAACTGGGACTGGAATCACAGGGAGTGACTGCGTCGTGAGCACCAGGTTTCTTTGGAGGTGATGGGAATGTTTAGAACTGGATAGAAGCGGTGGGTACACAGCACTGGGAACGCACTGACGCCAATGAATTGCTCGCTATAAAACGGTTAATTTTATATGGTATGAATTTTACCTCAATTAAAAAAACAATAGCAAGACACTTTTTCTTTCCCTTAGTTTGGCAAACACACACACGCAGACTCCCCCCAGTAAAAATCCAGCATTAGGGTGTGGGAAAATGGGCTTGTTCTTCCCACACAATTGGCTAAAATGCAAACTGGTAGAATATTTTGGGGAGGAAAATTTGGCAGCATCTATTGAAATGTAAAATGTACATATTTGTGACCCGTCAATTTCACTTATAATATTCGATTCTAAGTGTGCCTCAAGATACTGTAGATATACATGAATATATATTTTTACATATGTATAAATATAGTTCACTGGTGTTTTATTTGTTTACAAAATGAAACCAATTAAAAAATAAAAACCTGGCCGGGCGCGGTGGCGCACGCCTGTAATCCTAGCACTCTGGGAGGCCGAGGCAAGAGGATCACTCAAGGTCAGGAGTTCAAAACCAGGCTGAGCAAGAGTGAGACCCCGTCTCTACTAAAAATAGAAAGAAATTAATTGGCCAACTAAAAATATATAGAAAAAATTAGCCGGGCATGGTGGCGCATGCCTGTAGTCCCAGCTACTCGGAAGGCTGAGGCAGGAGGATTGCTTGAGCCCAGGAGGAGTTTGAGGTTGCTGTGAGCTAGGCTGATGCCACGGCACTCTAGCCTGAGCGAGAGAGTGAGACTCTGTCTCAAAAAACAAGTATTAAAAATGTAAAACACACTCTGGGAGGCTGAGGCGGGTGGATCGCTCAAGGTCAGGAGTTCAAAACCAGCCTGAGCAAGAGCGAGACCCCGTCTCTACTATAAATAGAAAAGAAATTAATTGGCCAACTAAAATTATATAGAAAAAATTAGCTGGGCATGTTGGCGCATGCCTGTAGTCCCAGCCACTTGGGAGGCTGAGGCAGAAGGATTGCCTGAGCCCAGGAGTTTGAGGTTGCTGTGAGCTAGGCTGACGCCACGGCACTCACTCTAGCCCAGGCAACAGAGTGAGACTCTGTCTCAAAAAAAAAAATACTGCAAAGGAATAGTAACCAAAGCATCATGGTACTGTCTTAAAAAGAAACATATAAACCAATGGAACAGCATAGAGAATCCAGAAATAAATTCATGCATTTATAGCCAACTGATTTTTGACAAAGGTGCCAAGAACACCTATTGGTGAGCTGACAGTTTCATTGATAAATAGTGCTGGGAAACTGAATATCCACATGCAGAAGAATGAAACTAGACCCCTATCTCCTCCCACTTACAAAAATAAACTCAAAATGGATTAAAGACTTAAATGTAAGATCCAAAACTATGAAACTACTAGAAGAAAACCCAGGGGAAATGCTTCATGTCATTGGTATGGGCAAGAATTTTCTGGCTAAGACCTCAAAAGCATGGGCAAAAAAGGCAAAACATAGACAAATGGAATTACATCAAACTAAAAAGTTCCTACACAGCAAGGGAAACAATCAACAGACTGAAGAGATAACCTACAGAATGGGAGAAAATAATTGCAAACTATTCATCTAACAAGAGGTTATTATTCAGAATATATAAGGAATTAACTCAACAGCAAAAAACTAGATAATCTGATTTTAAAATGTGCAAAAGATCTGAATAGACATTTCTCCAAAGAACACATGCAAATGGCCAATAGGTATATGAAGAGGCACTCTATATTACTAATCATCAGGGAAATTCAAATCAAAACCACAATGAGATATCACCTTATACCTGTTAGAGTAGCTATTAAAAAGACAAAAGAGCAAGTGTTGGCAAGGATGTGGAGAAAAGGGAACCCTTGCACATTGTTGGAAATGTAAATTAATACAGCCATTATGAAAAACAGTATGGAGATTCCTCAAAAAATTAAAAACAGAACTACCATATGACCCAGCGAGACCACCACTGGATATATATTCAAAGGAAATGAAATTGGTATGCCCAAGAGATATCTGGACTCCCATGTTTACTGCATCACTATTTACAATAGCCAAGAAATGGAATACATCCTAGTGTCCATCAACAAATGAATAGGTAAAGAAAATGTAGTATATTTACACAAGGGAATACTATTCAGCCAAAAAAACTAATGAAATCCTGTGATTTGCAGCAACATGGATGAGCCTGGAGGACATTATGCTAAGTGAAATAAGCCAGGCATAGAAAGACAAATATTGCATGATCTCACTCACATGTGGAATCTAACAAATTTGATCTCTTACCATAGTGGTTACCAGGAGCTGGGAAGGGGAGGGGATTTGGTGAGATCGGTCAATGGGTACAGAGTTACAGATAGATAGGAGGAATAAGTTCTAGTGTTCCACTGCACAGTAGGGTGCCTATAGTTAACAATGATATATAGTATATTTCAAAATTGCTAGAAGAGAGGATTTTGAATGCTCTCACCACAAAGAAATGATAAACATCTGAGGTGACAGATATGCTAATTACCCTAATTACACATTGTATACATGTATCAAAACATCACACTGTACCCCATAAATATGTACAATTGTTGCCAATTAAAAATAGAACAGGCCGGGCGCAGTGGCTCACGCCTGTAATCCTAGCACTCTGGGAGGCCGAGGCGGGCTGATCGCTCAAGGTCAGGAGTTCAAAACCAGCCTGAGCAAGAGCGAGACCCCATCTCTACTAATAATAGAAAGAAATTGATTGGCCAACTAAATATATATAGAAAAAATTAGCCGGGCATGGTGGCGCATGCCTGTAGTCCCAGCTACTCGGGAGGCTGAGGCAGAAGGATCGCTTCAGCCCAGGAGTTTGAGGTTGCTGTGAGCTAGGCTGATGCCACGGCACTCTA
>CAUYRT010011383.1:0-15492 GCA_963574885.1 Lepilemur ruficaudatus
AAACCATCTGCCTATGGTAACCTAATCTTTGATAAACCAGACAAAAATATACATTGGGGAAAAGAATCTCTTTTCAATAAATGGTGCTGGGAAAACTGGATAGCTACATGCAGAAAAATGAAACTGGATCCCTACCTCTCATCTCTCACAAAAATACACTCAAGATGATTAACAGACCTAAACCTAAGGCAGGAAACCTTAAGAATCCTAGAAGAGGATGTTGGGAAGACCCTCTCAGACATCCGTCTAGGCAAAGAATTCTTGAAGAAGACCCCCAAAGCAATTAATGCAGCTACAAAAATAAACAAAAGGGACCTGATCAAATTAAAAAGCTTCTGCACAGCTAAAGAAACTATCACTAGAGCAAATAGACTACCCACAGAATGGGAGAGAATATTTGCTCTTTACACCTCTGACAAAGGTCTATTGTTTTAAATTTTAACTGCCACATATGAGTGAGAACACGTGCAATTTGTCTTTCTGTGCATGGCTTTTTTCACTTAACATAATATTATCTACTTCCATCCACGTTGTTGCAAAGAACAGGATTTTATTCTTTTTTGTGGCTAATATCCCATTGTGTATATGTACCACATTTTCTTTATTCATTCATCAGTTGATGGATACTTAGGTTGATTCCAAATCTTAGCTATTGTGAATAGTGCTGTGATAAACATGAGAGTGCAGATATCTTTTCAATATAATGAATTCTCCTCTTTTTTTGATATCTACCTAGCAGTGGGATTGTTAGATCATATGGTACTTTTATTTTAAGTGTTTTGAGGAACTTCCATAACGTACTTCAAAGTGGTTGTACTACTTTACATTCCCACCAACAGTGTATGAGGGTTCCCTTTTCCCCACATCCTTACCAGTATTCATTATGGCCTGTGTTTTGGATAAAAGCTATTTTATCTGCGGTGAGATCATATCTCATTGCAGTTTTGATTTACATTTACCTGGTGACTAGTGATATTGAGCATTTTTTCATATACCTGTTGGGCACTTGTATGTCTTCTTTTGAGAAATGTGTATTCAGATCTTTTGCCCATTATTTGGATTATTTGATTTTTTCTTATTGAGTTGTTTGAACTCCTTATATTCTAGTTATAAAACCCTTGTTGGATGGATAGTTTGCAAATATTTTCTCCAATCCTGTGGGTTATTTCTTCACTTTGTTCACTGTTTCCTTTGCTGTGCAGAAGCTTTTTAGTTTGATGTGATCCCATTTGTCCAATTTTGCTTGGGTAGCCTATGTTTTTGAGGTATTACCCAAGAAATCGTTACCCAGACCATGACCTGGAATATTTCTCCAATGTTTTCTTTTGGCAGTTTTGTACTCTCAGGTCTTATATTTAAATTTTTATTCCATTTTGATTTGATTTTTGTGTATTGTGAGAGATATGGGTCTAGTTTTATTCTTCTGCAAATGGAAATCCAGTTTTCTCACATAATTTATAGAAACTGTCCTTTTCCATATGTATGCTCTTGGCACCTTTGTTGAAAATGAGTTCACTGTACATGTGCGGATTTATTCTGGGTTCTCTTTTCTGTTGCATTGGTCTATGTGTCTGTTTTTATGGCAATACTATGCTGTTTCAGTTATTACATCTCAATAGTAAAATTTGAAGTCAGGTAATGTGATTCCTTCAGTTTTATTCTTTTTATAAGGATAGCTTTGGCTATTCTGGGTCTTTTGTGCATTCAATTAATTTGGGGATTTTGTTTTCTATGTCTGTAGAGAATTTCATTGATAAGGATTGTATTGAATCTGTAGTACGATCTTAGTAGTATGGACATTTTAACAATATTAATTTTTCTATTCCATGGGCATGGAATATCTTTCCAATTTTTTATATCTTTTTCAACAGTTAAGATTATTCATAGTATTTTATTTTATTTATTACCATTGTAAATCAGATTACATTTTTTAGTTCCTTTTTTACATTCTTCACTGTTGGCATATAAAAAACACTACTGATTTTTGTATTTTGACTTCATATCCTGCAACTTTACTGAACTTGGTTATCACTTCTAATAGTTTTCTAGTAGAGTCTTAGACTTCTGTAAATATGAGAATATATCATATGCAAACAGAGATACTTTGACTTCTTCCTTTCCAATTTAGATTTCCTTTATTTCCTTCTCATGTCTCATTTCTCTAGCCAGAACTTTCAATACTATGTTGAATAACCAGAGTGAAAGTGGACATCTTTGTCTTATTTCACATAACAGAGAAAAGGCTTTAAGTTTTTTTCCATTCAGTATGATGCTAGCTGTGAGTCTGTCATATATGACTTTTATTGTGGTACGCTTCTTCTGCACTCAGTTGTTTGATAGTTTTTATCATGAAGGGATGCTAAATTTTATCAAATGCTTATTTGGCTTCAAATGAAATGTTTATATGATTATGTCTTTTGTTCTGTTGATATGATGTGTCATATTAATTGATTTGCATATGTTGAACATCCTTTCATTCCTGGGATGAATCCCACTTGATTATGATGAATAATCTTTTAAAAGTGGTGTTGAATTAGGTTTGCTAATACTTTGAGTATTTTAGCCTTTATGTTCATCAATGATATTGGCCTATAGTTTTATTTGGGTCTTTTTCTATGTCTTTATCTATAGTCATTCTCTCCTCAATTTTGGAAAAGATTGAGTAGGATTGGTATTAGCTCCTCTTTGAATTCTTGGTAAAATTTAGCAGTGAATTCATCATGTCCTGGGCTTCTATTTAATGGGAAAATTTTGTTACTTCTCTCCTATTACTAGTTATTGGTTTATACAGGTTTTGGATTTTTTCCTGGTTCAATATTCATAGGTTGTATGTGTCTAGGAATTTATCCATTTCCTCTAGGTTTTCCAATTTATTGTCATATAGTTGATAGTAATAGTCTCTAGTGATCCCTTGAATTTTTCCAGTATTGGCTGTCATGTGTTCCTTTTATTCTCTGATTTTATATTTTTATCATCTCTCTTTTTTCTTGGTCTGACTAAAGTTTTGTCAATTTTGTTTTTCTTCTCATAAAACTGACTTTTCATTTGTTAATATTTGTTGCTTTTTTGATGCTATTTATTCATTTCTGCTCTAATCTTTACTATTTATTGTCTTCTATTAATTTTGAGTTTGGTTTGTCCTTACTTATCTAGTTATTGAAGATGCATTTGTTAGGTTGTTTATTGGAAGTTTTCTATGTTTTTAATATTGGTGTTTATTGCTCTAAACTTTCCTTTTTGTACTGCTTTGCTATATCCCATGTTTTGATATGTTGTGTTTCAATTTCCATTTGTTTCAAGAAATTTTTTGATTTCCTTCATAATTTGTTCATTGTCCCTCTGGTCATTCAGGAGCTTATTGTTGAATTTTCATATACTGTATAGTTTCCAAAGATCCTCTTGTTAGTCATTTCCAGTTTTATTCCATTGTGTTCAGAGAAAAAACTTAATGTAATTTCAATGTTTCTTTAAATTATTTAGACATGTTTTGTTTTCTAGCATATGTTCTATCTGTGAGAAAGATTCAGCAACTGAGAAAAAATCCAAATTGGCAAAGAGGATATCAAACTATCCCTGTTTGCTGGATATACAATCTTGTGTAGAGAGAACCCTAAAGACTCTTCCAAAAGACGTAGAATTGATAAATAAATTCAGTTGAGTCTCAGTTTACAAAATCAATGTACACAAATCAGTAGCATTTCTATATATGAGTAACAGTCAAGCTGACAGTCAAATCAGGGTCTCAATACCATTCATAACAGCTACAAAAAAGATAAAATACCTAGGAATATACTTAAACATGGATGTGAAAGATCTCTACAAGGAAAACTATAAAACACTGATGAAAGAAATTATAGATGACATAAATAAATGGAAAAACATCTTTTGCTTATGGATTGGCAGAATCAACATCACTAAAATGTCCAAACTGTCCAAAGTGATTTACAGACTCAATGCAATCCCCAACAAAATAACAATGTCATATTTCACAGATCTAGACAGAATAACCCTAAGCTTCATTTGGAGCCAAAAAAAAGGGCCTACTATCCAAAACAATCTTAAGCAAAAAGAACCAATCTGGGGGCATCACATTACCTGACTTCAAACTATACATCAGGGTTACAGTAACCAAAATAGCATGGTACTGATAAAAGTAGAGACATAGACCAATGGAACAGACTAGACAACACAGAAATAAAATCATATAGCTCTGGAAAACTGATCTTTGAAAAAGCAGACAACAACATAAACTTAGGAACGGGAACCCTATTCAATAAATAGACAAGGAAAATGAGATAGCCACATGCAGAAGAATGAAACAAGACTCTTATCTCTCACTATGTACAAAAATTAATTCAAGATGAATAAAAGACTTCAATGTAAGGTATGAAATCATTAAAATTCTACAAAAAAATATAGCAAAAACTTTTCCAGACATTAGCCTAGGCAAAAAATTTATGACTAAGATGCCAAAAGCAAATATAGCAACAAGATCAAAAAAATGGGACTTAATTGAATTAAAAAGCTTATGCCAGGCAAAAGAAATAATCAACAGAGTGAATAGACAACCTACAAAATGAGAGAAAATATTTACCACCTATACATTGGACAGAGGACTAATATCCAGAACCTACAAAGAATTTGAACATAATTAACAAGAAATAAACAAACTACACATCAAAATATGGGCAAAAGACATGAACATGAGGTTTTCCAAAAGAATACAGCCAAAGGGCCAAGAAACATATGAAACAAATGCTGAACACCAATAATCCTCAGAGAAATGCAAATTAAAACTACAAGCAAGCCAGACATGGTGGCTCACGCCTGTAATGCTAGCACTCTGGGAGGCCAAGGCAGGCGATTGTTTGAGCTCAGGAGTTTGAGATGAGCAAGAGCAAGACCCCCTTCTCTGCTGACAGCACAAAAATTAGCTGGGTGTTGGGGTGCATGTCTGTAGTCCCAGCAACTAGGGATGCTAAGGCAGGAGGATCACTTAAGCCCAAGTGTTTTAGGTTCCAGTAAGCTATGATGACACTACTGCAGTCGATACTCTGGGTGACTGAGAGAGTCTCTCTCAAAAACAAACAATCAAAAACTGTAAGGAGATACCTCCTTACCCTGACATAATGGCCATTATTAAAAAGAAAAAAAAGTAGGTGCTGGCATGCATGCAGAGAGAATGGGACAGATGCTGATACATTGTTGTTGAGACTGCAAACTAGTATAGCCTCTATGGAAAACGGTATGGAGATTCCTCAAAGAAATAAACGTAAAGAGAAGTCATTTTACTAAAAAAAAAATACCTTGGTTTTTTCTTGCACTCAAATGTTTATCACAGCACAATTCACTATTGCAAAGATGTGGAATCAACCTGAGTGCCCATCAATTCATTAGTGGATAAAGAAAATATATATTTATACACACACACACAAACACACACACTATAAAAAGTACTACAAATGACCAATATGACTTTATCTCAGAAGAGCAAGAAAGGTTTAATGTTAAAAAGAAATAAATGTAGTTTATTTTATAAGCAATATATAAAGAAAACATATATCATTTCAATTGATGCAAAAATATTAAACGTGTAACATTCATTCAAAGCAAAAGCTATTATAAAAATGGGAATATTATAAAACTGAATATGAGAAAGTTATGATAAAAAGCTTAATAAATATGAATGAAATGTTGAAATCATCTCATCAAAAACAGGAAATAATACATATGACATATATATATAGAGAGAATTGTATTGTACATTTTCTTCATCATTGCAAATAAAAACCTAGACAGGGAAAATAAATCAAGAAAAAATTTATGGCACTTTGAAAAAGAATAAAAGTGTGATCATTACAGATAAAATAGTAGTTTATATAGAAAATCCAGAAAATCCTATACTTGAAGTGGTGGAATTAATGCATAAAATGCATAAAATCAATGAAGTAACTGGATATAACATCAACATGCAATTGTACTTCAACATCAATTGTATTTCTATTTACAGCAACAAAATAACTAAAGGAAATTTTAAAATAAGGATGCTATTTATGAAGGCATAAATGTGAAATATCTGTATTTCTATATGACTTCAATATCAAAAACCACAAAATATGATAGAGAGAAATTAAAGAAATCCTAATAAATTGCCAGACATAAAATAATTTTGATTGGAAAAGTCAACTTTATATAGAGGCCCAATGTTTAAATATGACTTTAGAGATTAATGCAGTCCCAAACATAATCCCAGGAGAATTACTTTCAAATAGCTTTTATTGGGATGTCATGTAGATTCCATGAAATCATCCATTTAAGGTGTATAAATCAGTAAATTTTAGTATATTTACAGAGTTACAACTAAAACCACTTCCAAAATTTAGAAAATTTCATCACCCCATAAAGAAAAACTATAGCAATTAGTAGGCACTTCCAATTCCAACATCCTCTTAGCCTTTGACAACCACTATTCTAAGGGTTTGCTTATTCTTGGTATTTCATATAAACAGATTCACATAACATGCCACTTTTAGAAAGGTTAAATGCCACAAACACAATGTTGAGCAAAAAGAGCCAGACAAAAAGGCAATTTTATCCTTTTCTTTGTGGTGTGTGTATTTTTTGAAATCTTTTTATTTTTGAAATAAAAAATCATTATGACTTATGCAATCACAATATTATTTTTATCACACAAATTTAAAATTACATGCCCCACTCCAAACTCACATGCTTTACTTCTAAAGCTTGTGCTTACAATGATATCTTCTTGAAGATCTACATCCAACTGATTGAAGTCTATATTCATGTAGCATAGCACAGTTATGTTCACCATATCCTGTATCTGCTACTCTGTAATGGAGAAAAATCCATACTTCTGTTATATTCTAAGGGGACAATCCATGAAACAATAGCATTTTCCATGTACTTTAAGAAAAGAATTTTATGGAAGTAATGACATTTTAATGTAATATTAGTAATAGTTATTATGAAAACCAAACACAGTGGTCCCCCATATTTATGGGGAATGAGTTTCAAGATCACCAGTGGAAGCCTGGAACACCTATTTTTCTGAACCCTATAAATGACTATGTTTATTCTATACATACACACCTGTGGTAACATTTCATTTATAAAATGGGCAAAAGAAGGGATTAACAACAATAACTAATAATACAAAAGAGTAAGTATAAAAATATTCCAGGAAAACTACTTTTGGGCTTTTGGGTCATTATTAAGTACAATAAGACATACTGGAATGCAAGCACTGTGATACTGTGACAATTAATTTGATCACCAGAGAGCTAAATGACTAAATGGTGCATTGCCTCTGTGGTGTAGATCTGCTGGACAATGACATGATTAACATTCTAGGCAAGACAGATGGTACGATGTGAAATTTCATTACACTACTCAGAACACTGAGCAACTTAAAGTTCATAAAGTGTTTTTATCTGAAATATTCATTTCAAAATTTTCCAACCATGGTTGACTGCAGTTACCTCAAACTACAGAATGTGAAACCACCAATAAGGGGGGACTACTGTGGTCCATCTTTTAATATTTAGATCAACATTTCACTAATTTTAACATCTTTTTCATGTCTGTAATTCAATTTAACCTTACCCATATTATTCTGAATTTCTCCTTTTAATATGTCTACTTTATGGCTTAATTTTTAAAAACTTACTGAAGTTTGAAAGTTGAACCATGTACTGACACCCATGGATGATCACTGCTGTTACGAAAGACTCCAATCCATGACTGACGTAGCAGGGAGCCCAGAAATAGCTATAGGAATATAAATATTTTACATTTAAATAATTATAAAACATTTGGTAAATTTTTTAAAGTGCAAGTAGCATGTTCTTATGGTGGATCTGTAATTGTCAAAACAATGAATATTTTAAGCAATATTAAAGTTGAAAACCACTTTTTATATTAGCAGGACTTCCACAAGAAAGTCACAAGACTTTCACAACTTTCAAGTTTTGTAATTTTTGCCTAAAATGAACTCTTAAACATTTATACTTAGTAGTTCATTATTCTTCTTACATTAATGAGGAAAATTACAAACCAGTAATTTACTACTAATACATGTTGGCAAAACAAATATAGCATGAATAAAAATAAATTTCTGGATACTGTACATACAGTTCTCCTGGTGCTAATATTAAATCAATGTACATTTCTACTGTATTTCTCAGGGTTTGGGGTTTAGAAGGGAATTGAAAGGGCTGCCACTGAGGAAATAAATAATATGTAACTCCAAAATATGGTTTTCTGGGCACCACACCGTATTTTATCAAGTTACGCCCCCACTGTTGTCTGTTTCAGTATTGATAAAACACCAGTGGTTCAAAAAATATGCTACTCTTTACTAAATACAACTATAAAACCTGGAACTTATGACAGACACAAGCAAAGGAGACTCACAAAGGTGGAATGGTGGGACCCAAGGATCAAGGATTAACACAGTGGCTGAGCATCTTAAATCCCCACTCTACAGAAGAAAGTGACGTAGGCCTGCTGTTCCCAGCACCCAACCTGGCAATGAGAGGTGCCTCAGGTAAGCTCATTCCCCCTCTGTATTGAGAGAGAGTCCTGCCAGCAACACCAGCAAGGCTGGCACCACCTGCAAGGGAGATCTATCAGCAGACCTGCTAACAGTAAGTAGCCAGAGGAAAAGCTTCTGCTCCCCACCAAGTCACACCAGCGTAGGTGTGGCTGAGGGGGACCAGCAAAAGAAATTTTGTGACTACAAGTGCTCCATCCAGGAAGCCTTTGTTTCTTTGAGGGTAGTGAAAATTATCAAACTACTACTAACTGCATTAATACGATTAATTGCACAAATATCACATGGGAATAAAGGAACACCGACATAGGAATGTATAATGTATGATTACCTTTATGTAAATTCTAAAACAGACAAAGCTTATTTATGTATTAAATATAGGACAGTGGTTTGGGGAAGGGGAAGGAGAAATAATGAGGGCATACACAGTGGTGAGGCTGTTGGGGATAGATACACCTATTTCATGATCTGACTTGTACTACAGCAGTCCATTCACTTTGTGATAAGTCTGCATAATCATGATGTGTTTATATATAGTAAGATTCAATAGCAAAATTTAATTCATAATAAAAGCATTTATAGAAGCATGGTTTTCCATGAACAGCAAAAATTGGTAACAACTAAATGTGTATTAGCAATGTCTGAGTAGAAATCAACTATCATGAACTCAAACAATAAAATATATACACACCTGAAAACAATTACACTAAAATATGTACAGGAATAGGATTAATTCTCTGAATATAATATTGACTGCAATAAACTTTAAAGTGTTTGAAACATTTAACATCTTACCATTTCTTCTTCATTGTCTATGTAAAGCAGATTAGAATTGTTAGAAGCACAGGCCGCCACACTCTCATCCCAAGTTTTGAATTCGTTACCAATGGAGTAACAATTGGTGGAATATGTGAACCACTCCTCTGGACAACGACCACAGTGATATGCTGAGGAAAGACTATGAATTATTATCCAGAAAGAATATGATTTTTTTAAATAAAAATCAATCTATGTATTTGTAAAGGCATAAACTTATATGCATATAACATATCTATGCATCCAGATAAGCTGGTACATGTAAAGAGCACATGCTCACTCACATACATGCACAGAAAAGGGTAAGTCTCTCATCTCCTGATCGTGTTCCCACATAAGGGAAAACATCACGTTGAAATCCACCATACACATATCTGAGAAATCACTGAACAAAATGATATTTTTTAGAATAGCAAAATGATTTGATTTGTATCATATGATAGCAGTAGTAATTTTAGTAGAATGGCAAAAAGAGTGTATAGTTATTTTAATGAGTATCTACTTATTGTTGAAGAAATGGATATACCCTCTTATTTATGAAAATTTATTGCCCAATATTCTAATTTATTTACTCCCAAAAAATCTATTATAATTTTACACAGACTAACATAGAAATAAAATACAAATGTACCTTTCCAAGTGCTTATACTCTGTAAAGAATTGTTCTGCTTCTGTATTAATGTAACTAGAAAAAGTAAAGTAAAAGTAATCATTATTAAATAATTAATATCTAAATATCATATTGCCAATTCTTATGAAATGTTTAGAGGCACTTTCAATCATTAAAGTGAAAAGTTTCATTATAACCTTTCAAAAATATACTTACAGGGAAGAAGAGCTATTAATACCATTTTTAACAAAGAGCCCACTAGGACAGTGCAAATGACGGCCAGGATCTCAGCAGTGAGTTTCTCTGGAGGCAACAGTGAAGCTGCAGGGAGAGAAGCAGAAACACTGAGAAAGGAGAGATGGCGACAGTTGATTAGAAGGTTTACGTACAAGACAACCCACATGTACAGGGAATAAAATGGATAAACTTTTGTCTCTAAACCCACATTTACCATAGTAATTTTTCTCTCAAAATATACTGCTGCATTTTCAGTAAATATAATGCTCCGTGATTTGCTGATCAAAGCCACAAATTTAACAGTTCTGAATAAAATTAGTCTTCAAATTTCATATTAGAAACTATATCCCAACTTTGAGCTCCGATCTTCACAAATGAGAAACACTCCTTCATCTTTCCCACCTAAACTGTACATCCCAGAACAGTTTATAGTGAGGATCTAGTAAATGCTTACATTTGTAGTAGCAGGTCTTCTCCTTCCCTCGAAGATCCAAAGGAGCATGTTCAAGGTTTAATTCCACTTGGGTTATTTCCTGTTCAGTTACTGAAATGGAGCTTTTCTCACCCTTAGATTTTCTTTGCTGCCTCTTTGAGTCCTTGGCCAGATTCAGTCCTGAGTAGGTCACTCTTTGGTTCTTCATCTCTGCAGCTGTGTGATTCAGAAACTGTGCTCTGTGATAATGGCACTTAAGAAGTTAATAAATGATTTAATTAATTATAATATTCCTGGTGTAGTCAGACTAGGGTTATTGGGGGCCGAATAATAATGGTCATTGTGGGGGGAACAATGTGAAATTCTTATACTAATTTCCTTAAAGCTTTAAACAGAAGTATAAGCGAACAGATAATTTTCAAAAAACATATTCTACATTTCATGTAATATTATTAGCTGGAGTATTAAAAAAGATGTTAAAAATTATAAACTGTGAGGAACTGAAGTTCATAAGTACAAATATCTTTATTAATTTAAAGTCAGCTTCTACAGAAATATTTTAACATCATTAGCACATATGTATGCTACAAATTAAAATTCTTCATTGGAAATAGTAATGCACTAATTTTAAGACAATTTTACAATTCATTAATCATGAAAGATTGAGTGCTATCAAATGGAGGAGCATCAATATTAGCACATATACTAATTTCATACACTAAAATACATTTATTTAGTGATATACACTTACATTCAAACTTTCACAAAGACCCTATGGTATCAAAATCATAAGGCTCACTTTTGTTGTATAAATAAGTGTAATAATTCAGGTAATGTAATCTGATAATATAGTCAATGAGCTCTGCAGTCATTGAGATCTGTAATAGAATTACTTCTGGCATTGAAATTTATATTGTGTGACCTTTAAAAAGTTACCTAGTGTCTTGTAACCTAGTTAGTAATCTAGAATGGAAAAAGAATTATGAGGTATAACATATGTAAAACACTTACAAGCCATCAAATATTATTATTTTAATTATCTTTATTACAATTGCTATGTTATTATATCTAGTTCACATGAGAGCATATAAAATAATTCACTAGAAAGGAGTCTCTTATGTCAGTGAGGCACAGCTTTTTGTTGCAATGTTTTGCTCAAATATTTTTAAGTTTTTCAGTTGTTTATAATTAAGTTTACATTCACATTTTAAATTTACATTTTACATTCACATTTAAGTTTATATTCACATTTAGTTATCTAATTGTTATTTTTACTAAAAGTGAATCTGCCTGTATTTAATCTGAAAGCCTAAATCAGAAATCATATTTGACATACATAATTTGAAGTATTTATTTTTAACATCTATTTTCAAAGGCTGCGCTAAATAGAAAATACTATTGTAATTGTACTGACTGTAAGATCCAAAATTAATTGTTATGAAGGTTATGGGTTTCACTTTAAATAATATTGTTAACAAACCTAATATTGCCAGTGTTAGTTCCTGACTAATTCTCTACAGGCAATAATTTGAATATTTCAGGTAATCCTTTAATATATTTTATATTTTAGACTTCTCTTTTACCCACAATTATTCAAGTAAAAACACCAATCTTCTACTCTGATATTATCCTACATTAATTTTATCTCAATTGCATCACATCCGATATTTATAATTTCCCACTAAGTGAGATGGGCTGGTAGACGTAGAGGAGAATATCAGCACATACCTTCTGTCCCCAGAATGTCGTGCAAGCTGTTAGTGGAGAGTCCAGGTTACTCCTGATAAGAAAGAAGAAATGTCTGTGATCTTCGCAGGGTGCCCTGTGAAGTCTCAGAGTGAGGCAAGAGTGGAGAAGGGAGATTTCTCATCAATGTGTGTGTCACTTCAGGGTCTGAACAGGAAATTCTCACATTTGGCCTATTTTGAAGTCAGTTGATCTCATCACACACCACCAGAATATAGGGGACTTTGGGCTCCTAGTGTCATTTAGTTTGTCCATTTTCAAGTGCCCCTAGAAATTATTTTCCTATTCTATAAGACAGAGGAAAACAGAGGCTTGACTAGCCATGCAGGTAAGTTTCTCCATCTCAATCATAAACGCTAAAATCTTAGGCCTTGTTAACAGTATCTTAAATGTTTTAAGTTCTACATTTAGACAAGCATGCTAAAATTTGGCATTACATACTTCTTTTCCTTATAACCTTATTAATATAATTGCTATTATGATGAACATATTTTTAAATCATTATCACATTATGAGCAGGAATTTAATGTATTTGTCACTAATTATTCTCAGGAATTGCTACATTTTCAACTTTATTGTAACTGACATTAATTCCCAAACTTCTCTTCTTGATTTCTCTAGCTTGGTTCTTAAAATTCACACATTGAGTTTTATTCTTTATAAATAAGTTAATCAAATTTCCCTGATAAAGTAAATGTCTCTGGAAGGATAAAATATTAACTAGTATCAGACTATATCACAATGCCAGAGATTGGAATGTTAAATAACTACTCAGTATTGTTCACTGAGTCATTCTCCAATCATGACCAATTGTCTGTATTTTAATAGGAATGTTTATTGTAAATGACTGAAGCCTAAGTTTAATTTTGTAGGGAAAATACTAATTGTAAATAATGTCACCTAACTAAAAATGGGGAGAAAAAAATTACATTTTTAAAACACAAGTTAAATGGCACATGAACTTAAAGGGGAAAACTTTATCTAGTTTGTATCAAATGGAAATATTTTCATCATTCTTCATATTACATCAAGAAAGGGGGAATTTTTTTTTTATAATTCCAAAGAACATTTCATGAAACCTCTTAAAGATTGACTTCAGAAAAATTCAATCTTTAGCTTTCTAAAATCTAGACAAATGGAATTTAAATCCATATTTTGTCCATGGAATCAGATCAATTATTTGATTCTTCCAAGAGAAGGGCTAATGTTGGCTAGGTATAGATATACTTCAGTTAATTATATATTAATACATTTTCCTAAACTAACTAAAAATAAGATATGTATATATGCTTGTGTTCAGGTTCTAGTTATTTTCATTATCAATTAATTTATTTACATTTACATATGTATTACATTTTCATAAACTAAATTAATAGTCCTTTCTATTAGTCATATTACAGAATTAAAACAACAAAATCATTACAAATGCCAAATAATGTAACATTCGCTAATGTCTCCCTTTTAAATTTGAGGTACTGATGTCTAATATTCCTACAAACATCAACTTGGTATTTTCAGTTAAATAGCGTTATACAGTCATGGCTCACATAGTGACAAGGATACATTCTGAGAAATGCATCATTAGGTGATTTTATCATTGTGTAAACCTCATAGAGTGTGCTTATATAAACTAGATGGTACAGCCTACTCCATCCCTATATCGTATAGCCTCCTGCTCCTCGACTACCAACCTGTATAGCATGCTACTATTCTAGATAATATAGGCAACTGTAACACAATGTTAAATATTTGTGTGTAAAACATATTTAAGCACAGAAAAAGTCCACTAAAAATAGATACAAAAATAAAAAATGGTATACCTGTACAGGGCACTTACAATGAATGGAGCTTGTATGATAAAAGTATCACCAGATGAGTCAGTGAATAAGTAGTAAGTGAATGTGAAGGCCTAGGATATTACCGTATACTATTGTAGACCTTATAGACACCGTACACTTAGGATAGATTAAATATATAAAAAATTCTTTTCTTTTTTTCAATAATAAATTAACCTTAGCTTACTGTTTTATAACATTTTATAAACTTTTTAAATGTTTAAACTTTTTGCTCTTTGTAATAAAAATAACTTTAAAACACAAACACATTCTACAACTGTACAAATATATATTCTTTATATCCTTGTTCTATAAGCTTTTTCTATTTTTGAAATTTGTTTTTCTTTTTGCTTTTTAAAGTTTTTTGTTAAAAACTAAAACAACCACAGTAGCCTAGGCCTACACAGGGTCAGGATCATCGATATCACTGCCCTTCACCTCCACATCTTGTCCCATGGGAGGTCTTCAGGGGCGATAACATGCATAGAACAGTCGCCTCCTATGATAACAATGCCTTCTTCTGGAATAGCTCCTGAGTATTGCCCTGAGGGTTTTGACAGTTAATTTTTTTTAATAAGTAGAAGTTGTATACTACAAAATAATGATAAAAATACAGTATCATAAATCATAAACCAATAACTGGTAGTATAGTTTTTTATCATTATCAAGTATTATGTACTGTACATAACTGTAAATATACTCCTATATAACTGTCAGCACAGTAAGTTTGTTTATAGCAGCATTACCACAGACACATGAATAATGCCTTGTGCTACAATAATGGCTATGATGTAACAAAGAGATAGGAATTTTTCAGCTCCATTATAACTGTCATGTATGCAGTTCATTATTAACAAAAATGTCAGGATGCAGTGAATGACTATATGCTGTGTCCTTTCTTAGAGGTAATAATATGGTGTTTTTACTGTTACAGCATTTAACTTTACTAAAGTCTATGCTTCTACAAAGGCATAATAAAAATGTAAAGACACAACAATAATTATTCAAAATATTAAAGTTAGTTTGAATTTATTCCATATGATATAAATATATATGTACATGTATACATATAGAACATAAATATATATTACTGTGACTATTTCTAATAATTACACCTGGTGTCCTAGAGTTATGGTAAATTGGAATACAATAATAATAATAAGTAAAATTATCCTTTTAATATGATAGCCAAATAAATTCATTTTTAAGAATTTTTTTTATATCACAGGCACTGTCAAGTTTT
>CAUYRT010011390.1:0-30481 GCA_963574885.1 Lepilemur ruficaudatus
TGGGTTCGAGGTGGTTGGGGTAGTTTGAGAAAAACAGAGGTAGAGAAACATAGAGTGCACTTGGAACAATAGTAGGCAGATCAGCTGGACTGCAGTTCATTACGCAGGGTGTATCTGAGGAAATGCAGCCATTGAGCTGCCTGAGGAGGTGGGGCGGGGGCACTGTGGTCACTGCCGATCAGGAAAACGGCTTGATGAAAGCAATGCTTGAGCAATGACCGTCTGAATTGGAGACATGGCAATGGAGACAAAGAAAGATGTGCAGAACTTACGACAAGTCAGCAGGACGTGGGAGCTCTTTACATATGGCGCAACGGGTCCGGGCGGACAGAGGCGTGGGTGCTAGATGTGCTGAAAAGCGGGGCACTGCTCAAACTCCAGGGCATCCTATGGTATCTCAAAGATCACTATTTTTTTTTAAATAACTGCTTTTTTGCGTTATAAATGGAAAACATTTGCATGACATAAATTTTGGAAACTAGAGAAAACATACACACAGACTCCTGAAAAAATTCTCAAAATCATTCATTAGCACAACACCCATGAATAATCACTGAGGTTTGTCAACATTTCCTTATATATTCTAGTCCTTTTTGCCATGACTATATGTAATATTTATTTACATAGATAGGTAGAATGTAATGTTTATATTACAAAGATAAATAATGTTTACATTTAAATACATAATTAATAACATATTTGAGATCATACTGCTGACTTATAACCTTCTTTCTCCTATTCAAATATTATACATGGATCTCCGTGTCATTATTTACCTATAGCATCATTTTTTAAAACTCTCCTTTTCTATCTCCAAAGACAAATAAATGTTGCTTGTGGTTGACAATATAGACAAGCAAAAGAAGAAAAGTAAAATCTTCCATATTTCTAAATTAGATTTTGATATTACAGATTTTTATTTCTGTATTTATAGACATTTTCCTCTCAAAAAATGGAATCATACTGAATACAGTAGCGAGCACGTCTAAGGTACTTATTATGTGTCAGGCAAAGTTCTCAGTGCTTCAACTCAATTTTGCTCTTTCCACCTAATAATATATAGTCTTTCCATGTCATGAAACATCACAACTTCATTTTAATGGCTTTTTAATATTTCATGATACTGAGGTTTCAGAATTTTCTATAACCGATTTCCCATTATTGGATATTTGCATTGTACCTGACTCTTCTGTGTCATAAACAAGGTAGCCATGGTTTAATCTTACTAGCTGAATGTTGGCAAACACCTTTAATATTTTCCTTAAGATAAATTCCTAGATATGAAATTGTTAGATTAAAAGTTATGCACATTTTTGAAAAGGCTTTTGCAATGTGCTGTCGAATTGCCCTCCCGAAAGGCTGTGTTCCTCTCCACTCCCACCGTCGGTGTCTGACACGGCCTGTCCTTCTACATCTTTGATAACCTGTCTTATCTTTTTTACTATTGATAATGTAAAACGTATGTCTTACTGTTTTAACATCTTGTTGCTTCTTTGGTGACTAGTGACGGAGAACAATTTCCATTAGGCATTTGCATTTCTTCTTCTGCGAATCGCCTGATCCCGTTACATGCTGTTTCCACCACCCCGACTAT
Organism: Lepilemur ruficaudatus; assembly: GCA_963574885.1. NCBI lineage: Eukaryota > Metazoa > Chordata > Mammalia > Primates > Lepilemuridae > Lepilemur > Lepilemur ruficaudatus. The sequence continues at coordinate 1,595 of CAUYRT010011390.1, forward strand.
TCACTTCTTTAAAAATTCATTTTTTTAGTGTTCCCTGTATATTAATCATATGACGCTTTGGTCATATATACTGAACGTATCATTCTTTGCATATCATTCTTGCCTTTACATTTTGGTTATGTTTTTCAAAGTACAGAAGCAACAACATATAAAAGTTTTCTGTGTGATTTATGCCTTTGGAGTTATGCTTGTTAAGTACTTCCTCACCCCAAGATTATTGGTCTGTAATTTCTTCTAATTATTCTATAATTTGTTAAACCACACTTAACCATTTGGAATTATTGCTAGATGGTGTAGTCAGTATGCTAGCTTTGAATTCTTTTGGTCTGGAAGCTCCAAAATGGGAAGATGGAGTTCGCAGGGAAAGATTTTCTGTGTTTTCTCTCATGTTTCTCACTGCTTGCTCCGCCTTAACCAGTCTGTTAACCCCAGACTCCATTTCTCTCTCTCTCTCTTTTTCTTAAAAGTATTTTAAGACCTCGGTTAGTCAGTTTCACAAATCATCTCAAAACGCCAGAAGGGTGGATGTACGGACAATAAGCTTGTACTAGGGTTATTTCTGTGGTCTCCGTATATCAATTTAGAAATCAAATTGTAGGTTTTGTCACCTTCCCTTTGCTTCCAACGAAAACAAAGATATATAAATGCCACTAAAATATTTAGCAATTAGAGTAATCAAATGTTGGTAGTGATAATTTTTAGACAATATTAAGAATAAACATAAGTTCTACATATCTTTTATTTATGATGTGTTTTGAGGAAAATCTTTCTGACTTTTTCCATGACTTGCAATTGTTTTTCAGGAATACATGCTTATGCAGTCCTTTCACTTACACATGTATTCCTGGCATTATGAGACTGTGATGGGAAGAAAATGTAGTTCAGATATAGAAAAAGGCTAGTTTTCTTGTTATTTTGGTAAACTGTGGGCAAGGCTAAATTCCACAAATAAACACCGGGTTTCTAGTCTAAAATGTTGCCACTACTCCAGGGGGGCAAATATCCTGACGCCCCATGAGCAGCCTCAGAGAGTGGATCCTGTTTGAGAATCTCTCAGGACTGCAAATACCGGCACATGACTGGGCTGTATTTATTTAGGCCCAAACTATCTTTAATATCATGTGGCTTTAAGAAGGGCTGCTGGAATGTCAAAGGCTTCCTCTTACCCAAGCATCATTCAGATTTAGAAATGTGTGTAATTGCCCCTAAATAGCTGAGTCGCCTATAATTTTAGTAATTTCATTTATGTCTCTGGAGAGTGTTGTCATAAACACCTCCCCTGGCACTTTCGAGTCCTGAGTTCATGCTGTAAATAGCTGAAGTGTGGGATCCGATTTTAGGTTACGATTTTCGTTTTGCACCCAAAGCAGGGACGGATTCCTTGCCTTTGTTTGCAGGACCAATCCGAACACATAAGAGAAGGTGGCACTGCCACTCATCATTGTGCCCCAGGTCTTCCCTGTCAGTCTTCCCCTTCTAGTCCTGGCCCAAATCGTCCCCAGCAGGGCTGGATTCACCACTGACACCGACTGTGAAGACTAGCCTTCTATGCAGAGTGCTCTGAAGGTGTTGTCTGGGCCCTATGTTAAGATATGTGGTCTGGTAAGTATTCGTGCATTCATGGGAAAAAGAGACCATGATCTTGTCATCAGGGATGGCAAATCAATTTCTCCTTGGGGGCCAGCACCGGACCACTAGGCGCGCTTATTAATAGTTTGAACAATGAGACAAGAAGGATCCTGAGAGCCCCAATAGTGCCATCTACGAGGGAGGGGGTGGCAGGTGGTGGGCGGAGGTCCAGGATGGAGAAGTGTCTGCACACATATTGTCATCCTGCTCTTTACACATTTCTGAACTCTTCCTCAACTCAGGTAGATCCTTAGCTTTCAACATCAAAGGGATTCTATCATGTGATCCATAGCTCACTCCTGTAGGACCTTGCATTTGCTACTTCTGCTGAGAACTAAGAGGAGACCATTTTTTTGGCTCACATTTTCCTTTTAGCAAGGAAAGACCTCCAAAGACACCACCGTGACCCCAAAGCAACCCAAAGGGCATCATGGTAGAGTGAGGAGGGAGCTTGTTGGGGGCAGGGAGTCTTTCACTGCTATTCTAAATGATGTCCCCCTTGTGTATGGGCAGGGCTGTGGGAATCATAAAAATAACTGTTATTGCTCAATACCTTTCTTTCCTCCTTGTAAGGTCAATTAACTTTAAAGTGACATAATATCTTTGGACTAAGTTTCCAAAGTTCTCATGTTTGACATTTTAGCCCTGCAGTCACTCAGACATAAAGACATTACTTACACAAAAATGGTGCCCTTCTTGCCTGATGACCTGCTCTGTAGGGAAACCTGCACATTTTCTGATAATACAAATCTCTATATATGTTGGGGGCTATCCACTTATTTGCAGCAAGCTGGGTGTCTTCATTCTCCAAGTCCAGACTACTCCATGTGTGTAGCAAAGACAGAAGCTCCTTAAGAGAGACGAGGTGACCTCAGAGGACAGTGATGGGCCAGGGCCCTATGGAAGACTCGAGAATGCCACACACACCACAGTCTGAGAGATCAAAGCATTGACGTTTTGTAATCGTGCTGGATGGGGTGACCGACTTTCCCAGTTCCCTAAGGTAGAGGTTACAGATATTAATCAAGAACTTGAGAGAAAATAACTATGCCTCCTTTTCAAGTCTCCCCTCCTTGAATATAGGCTGACTCTATGGTCATTTGCACCAACAAAATGCAGTGGAAGCAACACTGTGCCAATTCTAGGCCTAAACCGTAAGAAGGCCTGGCAGCTTCTGCTTTTGGAAGGTAGCTGCCATAGATGAAGTCTGACTGTACTGAGACCGCCATGCTGGGAGGAAGCCCAAGCAGCCACATGGAGAGGCTCATGTGAAGCAGAACTGAGTTCCCAGCCAACAGCCCTAGATGAGCTCTCAGGCTGGGCCAGCACTGATTGGCAGCCATGTGAGCAAGACCACTTGGGATCTTCCCACTCTCCTGGTGCCTCAGCTGACACCATGTGAGCAGAAGAACTGCACAATCAACCCACAGAGTCACTAGAAATAATAGATTATTATCTTTAACTGCTAAGTTTTGGAGTAATTTGTTATGGGACGATAGAAAACCAAAACCAATTTTCACTGGCATCTCAGATATCAAATACCCAGAGAGGAAGGGAATCTCACATTTATTGAGTGCTTATTATGTTCCCATCATATAACATAACAATCTCATGAGATAATTATTGCCACTCTGCAAACGTGGAAACTGAGGCTCAGAGAGGTAAAGGAATCCCAGAGAGATTAAGCAATGAGCTGATAACTACTCAGATAGAATGATGGTGGATGGAGATTTCAGTCCCCTTGGCTGACAATAGGATGTGAGCTCTCAACTGCTATCCTATACTGTTAGTTGGTCTCCAAGAGGAGGGTATGCTCAGACAGGGGTTTTCCTTCTCGACAACCACAAAAACAAATGTGCCAAACAATTGTATTGCTGGAGTTAGAACTGAGGACAGAGGCATTTAAGAAACTTTAAATTTTGGCAAATGTGTATAAAATCAAAATATGAATGGATCATAGATTTTATCTCGACATCAATACATATAATGACAATGATAGCCAACTTTTCCTGAGCAGAACTGTACTTATATTATTTCATCAACATAGTGAAGATACATCAACTTAATTATTTATATTCTAAAAACGAGAAAATTGAGACTTAAAGAAGGAAAAGAACCCTAAAAAGAGAAGGAATATAACCCAAAGTCAAACCACTAGCCAGTTTCAGAGTCAGGAGTTGAACTCAGATAGGCTTGTTTCTAAAAGTCATTGCTATATTACCTCACTGCCTCCTTCTAAGCTATTTAGAATGAATTAGACATCCTCAAAAGTTACATTTTTTGAAAGAAAATTATTTTAAAACATATGCTTTACTTCTGCCAGCAGATATTCATGGCAGTGTAATATGTTAAATAATATCATCAGTATAATTTATTATAGTATTGCAAAATCTTAGCTCTAAACCTATTTGATTCTGTCTTTAAGTAGAATTTAGGATAATAGCTGATTATATATGTCCACTATTTTTTTTCACATAGAACAACAACAACAAAAAAAATCCCTGACAATTTTACAAAAGGTTTTCAATTCTGAAAGTCAAGTAATTGTACCTCACCCAACTTCTCCTGCCAGCTTGTCGGCAATCCCCGTTGACACAGGCGACCATGGGATTGCCTGCCCTCCACGTGCCTGAGTTCTTGGAAGCACATTTCTCCTAAAGAGCATCCAGTCTCAAATGGGAAGTGATCGTGTGTAGGAACCACTTACATCAGCATTTTGACTCTAGTTAACTAAAATAGGTTCTTTCCTGGACACATTCCTCTTGAGTTGTCATCTGAGCTGGGGTAAGAGCTACAGAAATATTAATAGCTAACTCCCTCCAGAGAGAAAAGATAATTCAGAACTAGGTCCTTCCCTTTCTTACCTTGGTTTAGATCCACTCATCATGTGGATTTAAAAATCCTCAGCTCCCAACATATGTCTTAGCTTGTACTGAGACCAGGAACAGCAACACATGAACAGAATGCATCCTAAGCACCATGGAGTAGCTGCGTTAGGATGTGCAGAAAAGAGTCTAATGATGAAACATGGAGGTAAGGCGTCAACAGAGAGCCCAAAGTCACAGACACAGGGAGAGCCATCAAGTGAGCAGAGAGTCACTTAAATTCTGCTCAGTTGGTATTCAGGATGAACGAGTGTCTTCATCAAGGACAGGAATTTTGAGATGTCCTTAGTGTTCAGCTTCAAGAAGAGGAGGATAATGTTTACCTCCCAGGAAAGGCAAAGCTCAAAGGCTCAGGAATGACAGACAGACTTACCAGTGGTGAAATAACCACCATCTCTACTGACCCGTCTCCTGACAGAGAGCAGAATCTCCAGCCTGCAAAGAAAGGGACAGAGAGTGTGAAATGGCTTCTAGGGCCACCACAGACCTGCAGAGACAGACTCATGCTGACCTTCAGGGATCACCCCCAAAGCCACCTTGCTAAACTTGGCCACCAAGGAATCAGTTTTTCTATCAGGACCAGGAACCTTCCTGTTGAGGTAAGAAGCCCCCAAAATAGCTACCAGATCCACACCTGTGACACTTCTAATGGGATCAAAACCCACCTCTGCTAAATCAGGAAGCAGACACAGCCACTGAGCCCAGGAACATGGCTTCGTCAGCCACAACAGTGACAGTCAAACCTCACACATTCCTTCCTTTCCATAAAGCTCAGTTCCGAATCAAAGTCTCGCACAAGGACAACCTAATTAGTGAAACCTAAATTACATCCAGAATCTGAGCTGACGACAGTCTGGGAAACATGATTTTTAAGGCTCTAAGCTGCTACAGTGCAGTAGGGCAGTCTTTCAGAAAGCTTGAGTAGATATTGAGGTAGCCAAGACGCACCAGCTTGACTGGAATTGCACAAAGGTGGCATCCTTGGTAAGAGTGTTTGGTAAACCAACTGACCGTGGTTAGGGGTCTGGACTTGTGTTTGGAGAGAGCTCACAGAAATTTATAATGGTTTTGAATTAATGCAACTGTTAAAGAAAAAGAGATTATTGGTTTTATTACTTAGAAGGGAAATCAGTTACTTAAGCCATGTTAGACATACAGGAAATAATACTTTGCATTTGTTTTCACTTAAAACTTTCATATCACACTCATTTAGGAGTCTCAGTTTTATAAAGTGATTATAGGTAGATGTGTTTTCCCTGCTTTACAGAAGAGAAATTTGAGGAATAGCCACTGAGGCCACTGAGCTATCCCTCAGTTAGTTGTTTGATATGTTTTGCAGTCTACTTAAGTGAGAAGTGTTTTGAAGAAAGACAAATGATTGGTTTCCATGAGAAAGAATTTTGGCCTGAATCAGGCTAAGATCAATCTATCTGTAAAATATGAAACAATTCTTAGGTGAAGGAACTCATTGGACAGGATGCGGAAATGAGATAGTCATAGGATGGGTTGCTCTGCACACAGAGCAGAAGCTGTGACCAGGAAAAGAGCTGAGGACGGTGCTGCCATATTAGCTAAACTCTGTCACTGGGAATTGACTGTGCTAGTCATCAGTGCTGTACATCGCGTTATTTCCAGCGTTCCACCTCCTCGGTCCCTGGTGGATGAGCGGATCCACGTGACTGAGCGGAAGGGATGTGAGTCACTTCGGGCTTGCGCATATAATTGCCAGCATGAGACTTTCCAAAATTCTCTTCCTTTTGATATGACAATCAGGGACTTTTGAGATATTCCCTGAGAGACTACAATACACAGAACTTACTTCTGACCCACTGTGGCCATGCAACATAAGTAAGAAATGTATCTGTGTAGTTTTAAGGCACTGACACTTCGGGGTTGTTTGTTAGTGCAGCATAATCTACCCTGTCCTGACTGATACACAAGCCACCAAGAAATGGCTGAGTGCAGGCACTACACGGTGAATGGTCATTTTCCACTGTGAAATCCAGACTCCTGACTTGCCCAGAATGCAGGCAGGAGGGCTGGCCAGGCAACTGAGCATGTGACCACTCCATCCCTAGAAGTAGCAGGCTAAGATGGAATCTTTTGCACTAACTTAGGGAATAGGACAAGGCCAGGCCTTCTAAGGATAGAACAGACGGCCCAGAGGTACAGGTGTTACCAAGTCTATGAGAGCCAAAACAGCCCAAGGCACTTTAGTGTCAAAATTCTCAAAGGCTACGGAGCAGGGATGGCAAACTCAAATGCCTATGGTGCCAACCAGGAGACATAGTAAAGGGTATTTAACTTTCCTGGGATAACTGTATTGTAATAAAACAACAGGGCAATAATGAAGATAAGTGGCAGCTGAATTCAGCCTCTGTGTTGGGAAACAGTAGAGAGCAGATGCTGGAGTAGGCAGGCCTGAGGAGTGTGCCCGGACTGAAGAGCAAGCCATTATTCTGCTCTGGCTGTTTACTGCCACGCAGGAATGCGCTGGTGTGGCTGGGGCTTCGGTGCCCTGCTGTTGGCGTTATCTAAGCCCTGGTAAGAGTCAGGAGGCTCTCACTTGGGGAGATGGGAGAAGGCAAGACTGAAATAACACTATGGTATCTTAGCTGCTTATTTTACAAAGCAACTTGATAATAAGGATGATGGTGGGAGTGGGGATCCTCCATGTAGTCATGGGGCTTAGGTTTATTATATTTGTATTTTAAATTGTAGCTTCGATGGCTACATTTGGGCCAGAGATGAAATGAGCTCCTAAAATGCCAGAATGTACCACCTGGGACAGGTAATATGATATAATTTTAATTTATGGAACTAGTCTACAGTGCTGTAGAAAATGGGAGAATCTATCATTCAGGAGGAACTAAGACCTATAAAAATAACTCTAAAAGTATATGGTATTAGCCAGGTGTGATGGTATGTGCATGTAATCCCAGCTACTTGGGGGGCTGAAGCAGGAGGATCACTCGAGACCAGGAGTTTGAGGTTGCTGTGAGCTAGGCTGACGCCACGGTACTCTAGCCTGGGCGATAGAGTGAGACTCTGTTTCAAAAAAAAAAAGTGCATGGTTGTTAGAAATCAAGGAATATGACCTAACCCATAGTATAATGCACATACATTCATGTTTACACAAGCAGTATATAGTGTAATTTAATTCTACTTACAAAAAGTAAAAGAAGCTTGAAACTCACTAATGCTAAACTTGAGATGCGCAGTGGGCTGAAGGGCCTCCACGTGGCAGTTGAAGAACTTTGTACAAATCCAACACTGGTAATTGTGCAGGACTTGGTGGCACAGTCTTGTCACTGTTTGCCTTTGCATGATTTCACAGAAGGCTGCTTGGTTGAAGTGTAATTTGAAAATGAAGAACCATCAAATAAAAATTTGAACACTAGATTGGTGTTAGTGAAACTCTTTGACTCAGTAAAGAGATCAAAACAACTAGAGAATTAAACTAGTCAACAGAACCAACCCAATGATGAAAAGCTTGGTAAAGTCAGTTATGTGACTGATATAATGATATAATCGAGATAGCTTTTATTTTTAACATATAATCATATATATATATACATTTTTTTTTTTTGGCTAGGGCATCCTAGTTTTTAAGGAATTGAGTTTTCCTTTTTTATGGCCAGGACAATGAAACAAATTAAACAAATATTTTATATTTCAACATTGTTTAAAATTCTATAACGACATAGAACATTATCCTTTTAAAATGATGAAGCATTACAGATAGGGCTAAATTCTCCTTTGACCTGCAGCCCCAGTCACAGCCTCTTTCTCCACAGAGCAAATCCTGTTACCAGTTTGGTGAGACATGCTCATGTTTTTGCTAATAGTTGTGAAGACAGCTTAGTTTGACCTTTTGGAAGCCACCGTTATGTCCTTCAAAGCAGAGGTTAAAATGCCACAGGACTTTGAAAAATATGCAAATGAAGTGTTGTATGTAATCAATACAACTCCCGAAACAATGTGTGAGCACGTCAAATGCAGTGGCAAGTGAGAAGAGGACGGTGGGAAGAATACGTAGGAATAGCAGGGTGGCCCAGCAAGGCGGAAATAGACCCACACCTTTGTGTTGCCCTGGCCCCCTGCTCTCGCTGGTCGAGCCACATGTCCTGAGGGACAGTGTGCTGGGAGGCGGATGTGGACTGGGAATTAACTGTGGCGTGTTCTTCTCCAGCCATCCTCTTCCTGTCCCAGCCAGCCAATTCTGCGAAGATATGGTATCAGGAAAATTGCGACTCCTCCAATTATTGACTCAATAACACATTTTTATTGAGTAGCGTCTATGTGCAAGTGCTGTATTGGACTCTAGAGATTAATATGACGAACAAAATAGAAATGGTCTCTGCCTTCGTGCGGCGTATCTTGAGTGGATTAGATTGGCATTAATCAAATAATTATACAAAGCACTAAGCTAATTATGAGGATCTATAAAAGGAATTGGGCCTTGGGAAGCTTTCTGGAAGTTGTGACATTTAAGCCCTTATTTGAAAGATAAGACAACAACATGTCATGTGCAGGCAGCGGGAGACCCCCAGGGTCAGCTTTCTGGGCGAGAGCCCCGTGCAGGTGTAAGGGGCCCTGAACTCGGAAGGGCCAGTGCTTGCTGTAATGTTCTGTTGTTACCATCTTGAAATTTTTACTGATTTTTGAACAAAGAGCCCTACATTTTCATTTTGCACTGGGCCTCAAATTATGTAGCCAATCCTGGATGTGGGAGTTTCACCTTGATCCCATTGGAGGGTTTTAAGGCAAGGGTGACATTAATCCTATTTCCTATGGGACTACTATGGTTGTGCTGAGAAGAACGAAGTAGTGGACATGGTTGTTGCCCTTAGGAGCTTAGAGTATGGCTGGAAATGCCAAATCCAGTCAAGGGGTTTATTGAAAGTGATACATTATAGAAGTATATTGATCCAGGGAAATCGGGGGTGGGTAAGCATTTAATAACGTCTCCTGGTTGTGGTAAACTATCACCTCTTACGTGCTTCCTCCCAATCTTGTCTTCTCTGAGCTAAATTCCGCCCAGTTTCCTACACCTTTTCCACTCAAGTCTCAATTTTTAAATTGATTAAAAATCTGAAAACCACCACTTCCCATTTGAAGTCTCAAAATATATTTTGGAATCACCACATGTCTTTGGCTTAACATTAGAGGCTCCTACATAAGGTGGGGTTACTTTTCCATGGTAATTTTTCCCTCTTCCTTCCTATCCTTCAGTGAGCCCAGTGATTTTGATGAGGTTTTCAGCTGTTTGTATGAATCTCCACTAATCTAATTCCACAAGCACTGGAATATGTCCCAGAGACACTCGCTGTCTCCTTTGCTCAATGCAGACGTGCTTCTGTTGTCTGTGTAGCTTCTGTTCTAGGCATTTCCCATAAATACTATTTTATGACGTTACGGGTAGACATACCACTCTTCCAGTGGTGTTTTGCTTACCAGCACTGTCCAGTAGAACTTTCTGCAATGGTGGAAATGCTCTGTATCTTCTCTGTCCGACATGGTAGCCACCAGCTATATGTGGCTATTGAACACTGATCAGAGCCCAATACGAAATACAGGGCACTAAATCTCAGCAAGGTTATGTTGTTGTTCAATGTCCTGAGGCCAGAATAGGGCAAATCCAGACATAAACCCAGAGATGCTGGTACTTAGTGATCTTTTCTCTGTGCTAAGAATGGACGGTCTCATAAAACCATCTACTTGCAAAGCTTTGTAGAAGACCTATTAAGTGTGGCAGGTATTTCGGAGATGCTAACAAATAAAATAGCTCCATTGGGCCAAAAAGGGTTGAGCAGCAGGGAAAGAAGAGGAAATTACTTTGTTGACCTTCAAGAGTGAAGAAAAAAGAAAGGAGAGTGCCTGTGTTGGCCTCCAAGGGCACCGAGGAAGGAAGGGAGGGTTCCCTCGGTCACCTCTGGAGTCCCAGGGTGGTGCCACTACTGTTGTGTGACATGGGTCATGCTCTGCCTCTGTGTTCTACAACCAAGGCTCTTGGTCACTGGAGGGTCTTCAGCATGTGACACACATGGGCTACTTGCGGTCAATTCCCCTTATGCCACCCTAAGGGCTTTGGGTTTGGTGAGAGTGAAACTAAGTGACTTGCTCAAGCCCACACGGCTACTAAGAGACAAAGTCCAGATTGAAATCCAAATTCTGAGACTCAAGCATTAGTTAGGGCCACAGTGCATCCAGATGCTGCCAATAGCATCTGTGCACTGACTCTGGGGTTCTTGAGGATGAAGGTTAGAAACTGGATTTCATCCACCCGGCAGCAGGAAGCCAGGGAAGCTCTCAGTGAACTTCTCAGTGGAGGCTACTTAGGAAGTGGGAAGAGGCTAGCAAAGGTGGTGGGGTGGAAAGAAGAGAAATCGTGTTGTAAGGAATTTGTAATTTAGGGGCTCCTTTTTCTCACCTCCAGAAGATGTCTTGGAGGTGTGGAGGAACGAAGCGGACATTGGAATGTCGGGCAGAGGAACCGTCCTGGGAGCCACAGGAAGGCGAGCAGCGCGTTTCCGACAGGGTAGATGTTAACGACGGTAGACGATGCTGAGCAATGTTGAGCTGGGGCCTGGGGACGCAGGCCCCGTGAGCTAAACAACCTCGTGCTCTTAGGGTTCGCGGGAGAGTGAGGTTAAGTAACTTGTCAAGGCCACCGGGTCACATCTGGAAGTGAAGTTTGTACAGAAAGCACATGCACAGGAAGAGAAGGGGACAGAGAAGCGGCCACCAGAGAAGACAGGCGGCCAGGGCAGGCAGTGCAGAGACGCTAGAGGTGCAACCTTAGAGAAGGGGTTGCAGGAGGTTGACTGTCAGAAATAGTCTTGGAGGACACCAAGGGGGTCACTGGTACCTTTTAATAGTTCTCTTTGGGGAGTGCCGTGTAGCCAGATAACAAAGGCATTTGAGAGAAAGACAGTGTGTTCCACGAGTAGCAGGGGCGGGCTGGCAGGGACAGGAAGGAGAGAAAAACAACCACCGGGAAGATGCAGTGAAGTCGATGCAAGTTGCTTCAGCACAAAGAAAACTGTTCACATTTGTGAGCATGGAGTGAGAAATTAAATATAGTAGAAGAATCATATCGCCTGCATTATCTTCTAGTGATAGATGAAATACTTCATAAAACTTTAAAGTTATTTTTAAGGTAAGGCTGCTCTCAATATCCTTAACAAACCTTTTTATCCATTCTTACTTGATGATTATTCCACAAGCAGTATTTTTAAACTATAGTAATTAAAACTGGGACAGGCAGACAGATCAATGAAACAAAAAGTCCAAAAATAGGCCCACATATGTCTATAGAGCCAATAAAATCAACAATTCCTAACAGTGAGGGAAAGGATGGGTTGTCCAACGATTTGCTAAAAAGAAAAGAAATTTAGATTGTAATTTCATGTGATATGCTACCATAAGGTCCAGATTATTACAGGTCTTAAAAAACCATGAATGTATTAAAAGAAAATGTAAACAAATTTAATGATAACCTAAACATATTGAGAGCGTAGACTCCTAACTCATAGTCATGGGTCATTGAAACTGAAAACAAATTCTAGGTGTCTCTGTCAGAAATCATATGATGAAGAACTGAACAGCTTGTGGTGAGAAACCATCTGTACTCTCTGCATCCATTGGAACATCGGGAGTATAATAAAAGCAGATTAAACTCAAAAGCTGGGAGGTAGCAGTGAATGGTTCCTAATACGCTTTTTGGTTGAATTGAGCTTTGGAATGTTTCAAATTCCGTGGTGTCATTTGGTAACAGTTTTGAAGTATTGTCTACCCAACAACATGTCATCAATCTCTTCCTCTAGTAATTGAAGAAAAATCATCAAATTTGCAGAAGACGTTGGAATTCTTAGTGATTAAGTCATTTACACTCAGCATCCAGCTCTTTAAGAATCCTCATAGATGGCCAACTATGCAGCCAAGGTGATCCATATGCCACATGGGCAAATCACTTGACATTGTTTAAATGGCCTTAATTATTCCCAGTTCCATATAGTAATGCTTTAAAAAAAACTCATTCCTAATTTCAAATACTCCTTTTATGCAATATGATATGTATGGGAAGTACAATCTTATCCTCCTGCCAATGCTTTCACGCTGTGTGCTGAGAAGACATGCACCAAATTGGCACCATTTGAGTTTAATTCCCAGTTTGAGTGTATTCCTTCATTACTGCATCACAATCAATAAGCATAATGTTGAATATCAGGTAGTGAGGAGACTGACATTGAGGAGCAACTTCTTTTATTTCCATGGCATCTCCCTTCCTCAATGGCTACTTAGCTAGTTTCTGTGTATCATGATTCCAGCTCACATTTTCCAGTCCTCACAATGACTCACGCAATAATTGTTAACTAAAATGAACACCTCTCCTTTTATAACAGAAATTTCCAGCGGGAAAATGTCACCAGACACTTTTTCCTTGGAATATATATCACTCTTATTCCAAGAGTGAGTTCAAAAGTTGCTATATCCGTGGTTTTATCCAACCACACACCAAAAACAGACACAAGCCCTACTACCATCCCCACGTGCTCATAATGTAGCTCATTATGTGCTATATGTATGCACTTTGTATGCCATCAACACTCTGCATCATCCAACAATTAAAGACAATTCCATCCGTGACTGTGTGTCACTCAGCATGGGCTAAGTTATGCTGTAGTAACAAATGACTTCCAAATCTTATCCAGCCAAGTTCATGTCCACCACTGGTCAGCTGAAGGCTCTGCTGCATGTCTGACAGCCTTTGTCAGAACAGTGCCAAGTCGTCATGGTGGCAGGGGGAGAGACAGCGTAGTGAATTACATACTGGCTCTTCCAGCGGTTTTTCCACTCTCATTTCCTGGCTGAAGCTATTCCCAAGGACATTCCTGACTTCACAGGCAGCAGAGAGATGCATTCTCTCGAAGAGCTGGAGAAAAGGTAGTGAACAGTACAAATGATTTCCACAAGCTAATTCTATTTTCTTTCTGAGCAGAAATGTGTCAAAGAGTATGAAATTGGTTTTATAAACTTTGGGGGAATATTTTGACCCAAGCCTGTTTATGCTTTGGAGAAGGCTTTGAATGTTGGCTGTGTGTTTTACACCCCTTAGATTAAAAATATGCAGTTTAAAGCTAGAGAAGCAATATTTTGTGCTTGTTTTAGGATTAAAAAAAACTGAACGGGTTTATTAAAAAGATCATTGTTGGAAAATGATGCAAAATATTCACATTCCTCTTTAACAAATTTCTAAACAGACAAATCATTGCAGAGCAGAAACAAATTCCTTGGTCCAGGGAAATTCAATTTAAAAATTTATTGTCAAAGTTCCCATTCAAATCTGCAATTGGGGTTATTTGTAGGAAATATATTTACATATCACTTGTTCTAGCACATGCATATTTATAGTCTAGAACTAGACTGGCATTCTCTTTCCTATTTATACTTATGGTGTTATTTTGAGCTGTAGTATTTATATTACTATTTTCATTGCACTCTTATTCTTTAAAAGCCACTTGTTCTTTTTTATGAACTAAGAATTTAACACAACAAAATAGTGACAATAAAATAAAGTGATAAATTTTAAAAACAAAGAATAATTTGCAAAGAAAATGAAGCTGAGTGCTAAATGAATTAAGACAGACTTCATTGTACAGAATGGACATATTTAATAAAGTTGATTTTAAAGTACACCCCATTTTCTACAATCTTCAATGGGAAATGTTTTCCATTTCATAGGTGAGATAAGAAGGTAATTTACCAGCAGATTAAGTTTAGAATATGTCAGAAATGTTTAAGAGCTTTCTGAGCAAAGTGTTTAGAGGAGGTAGCTCATATACTAGAGATCCCGTATTTCAGTGACTTGTGAAAATAATATAAGCAGGACTCTGTAACCCTAGAGACAGATAATGCATAGTACCTTACCTCTTTGATTCTCAGAAAATGAGGAATAATATGGAAAGGTGATTTGGGAAGGATCCCAAAGATCTCCTTGGGATCTCCAGAGAACCTGTTTTTTTCCTCCATGCTGTCAGACAATGTCTGTCTCAATAAACCCAACAGTTTTTGTTTTGTTTTGTTTTGTTTTCCTTTATGTAAGAGCTACCCCAATCATTTCATGGACCTTCTCCCCTTTTAACTTCTGACTCATTTCCATGGCATGAATAGAGAGTCAGAGGGCCATCCTCCCCTTCTCCCGCTGAAATAAATACAAAATTCTTATTAAGCAACAGAGAAATATTTTCACTTTCATGCCTCCTTTTCAATGGATAATTGGGTGTATCAACTGAGAGTCTGGTATATCCATGTAAACCTTGGATAGTATCTGGATTCGAGAAGAGATCTCTTGCAGGTAGAACAAGACGGGGTCTCTTCCTTCCTGATCCTTACCCCAGCATTGAGACCTGGGCACCCACATTCTTGAGTGCCAAGAAAGAGAGGGAGAGAAATGAGGCCCTGAGAGGCTTCCTGACACAGCTCACTGACTCTCCCACACAATTGCTGCAGTCCACCTGCTTTAGGAAGCCACTGAAAACACCAGAAGGCGTGACCCTGTGTACACGTAGACACAGCAAGTGTCAAGTTCTGATGAGTCAGACGGTCTCTGCTCCTCCCCAAGGAAGGGCCCTGGAAGGAGGTAGGGAGAGAGGTGGGACATGTTCTCTTCAATACTGCCCTAAAGGGGGAAGAGAGCAAAATCCACTCTTCTATGGGCCCGAATATGAAGAGGTAGAGAAAAATATTCCTTCCAGCAGACACGAGTGGTATTGACTCAGAAGATAGTGGTAGCCATGGCGAGCTTGGATGTTGTGCTGGGCTCACAGAGAAGGGGCAGTGACTCCACAGGCAACAAAAGGAAAACTGGATAAATTGGACTGCACCAAAATTAGAAACCTCGGACATCAAGGGACACAGTCAACACCCTGAAGAAGCAACTCATGGAATGGGTGGGAATATTTGCCCGTTATGTATCTGATAAGAGGTTAGTAACAAGAATCCATAGAGAACTCCCACAACAACCCAGTTAAAAAAATGGCCAAGGAACTTGAATAGATATTTCCAAAGAAACACATATGGCCAAGAAGGCCATGAAAAGATGCTCCAGGTCACTAGTCACTAGGGAAGTGCAAATCAAAACCACAATAAGATACTGTCTCACACCCATTAGGACGGCAATTATGGAAAACCAGAAAATAGCGTGTGTTGGTGAGGATGTGGAGAAACTGGAACACTTGTGCTCTATTGGTGGGAAAATGAAATGGGGAGGCTGCTATGGAAAACAGTATCACGATCACGATCCCTCACAAAATCAAAAATAAAACTGCCATATGATGCAGCAATTCCACTTCTGGGTATTTGCCCAAAAGAATATTATACGTCCATGTTCATAGCAGTATTATTGACAATAGCCAAAATACAGACACAACCCAAATGTCCACTGATTCATGAATGGATAAACAAAATGTGCTATATCCATGCAATGGAGTATTATTCAGCCTTTGAAAGGAAGGAAATTCTGACAGATGCTATAACAGAGGTGAACCTTGAGGACATTGTGCTAAGTGAAATAAACCAGTCACAAAAGAACAAATGTACTATGATTCCACTTATAGGAGGGACATAAGAGTAGTCAAATTCATAGAGAAAAAACAGTAGAATGGAGGTTGCCAGGGGCTGGGGAAGGTGGGATTGGGCGATTATTGTTTAATGGGTACAGAGTTCAGTTTTGTAAGATGAAAGGAATTCTGTAGGGGGACGATGGTGGTGGTTACCCGATGATGTGAATGTACTTAACACCACTGACTGTACACTTAAACATGGTTAAGACGGTAAATTTCATGTCATGTGTATTTTGCCACAATTCAAATATATAAGCAAGCAAGCGAGTAAGTAAAGAAATAGCAAGAAGGAGCAGCAACTCCATCCAGTCAAACTGGCGTTGGACGCCAAGAGGCCCGGCAGTGCCCCAGGCCCAGTACAGTGTGTGGACAGGAGACTGGGCTGCTCCTGTGGTCAGGGGGTCCCAGGAGGGGTGTCACAGGCCGCCAAGTAGACTGAGTGCGAAGAAGGGCAGAGTTGACAGTGTCAGAAGGAAGGTGGGGGGAGAGAGAAAGCTCGGGCAAGCGCACACACTTATGCTCTGAATCAGATACAGTTTGGCGGGGAGGTGGGTGTGGAGGGCACAGTGGTAGGCTGGGTTGTGACTGACAGGAAGGACAAAGGGAGACGCCGGGGAGTCCTCTGGTTGCCTGAAGCGAAGGGTTCTGGGAGGGCAGTGGCTGGGAAGGAGTCCTGGGCCACACGGTGGGGTTCTCCAGAGGTCACTGACTCGGTCACGAGGGCTGAGCTGTGCTTCGGCAGACACGGCCAGCAGTGGGGGGTGGGGTCTGTGGAAGGAGGGAGGTTCGGGGGAGGAGTCGAGTTCATGGTGGTGCGCCCGGCTAAGAGACAGAATGCAAAGAAATACAATTCTTATGAATAAAGAGGAAACCAGAAACTCCAAGGCTGCTCTGGAGGGAGAATCCATTTTGGGGGAGGGGAGGCCAGACTTGAAGCTGAAACTTTCTTCTCCCAAATGGTCCTTTCCTTGGGGAGCCTTCACTGACTGCCAGGGCCCAGCACACTGTCCTGTCCTAGGGGCTGTTATGAGCTGAACTTATATGTTAAAGTCCTAAACCCTGGCACCTCAGAGAATGTTGCATTTGGAGGTAGGACCCTAAGAGGCAATTAAGGGACAGTGAAGTTATACAGGTGCGACCTAGTCCAATACGACCATCGTCCTTATAAGATGAGGAGATTAGGACAGACACACCCAGAGGAAAGACCACGTGAGGACGCGGAGCAGACGACCACCTGCAAGCCACGCAGAGAGGCCTCAGGAAACCAACCCGCCGACACCTTGCTCTCGAACTCCCGCCTGCAGACTGTGGGAAAACACATTTCTGTTGCACTTTGCCAAGGCGGCGCTGCTGACCATGGGAAATGACCCTCCCTTTGATGTCCCGTGGCACGGCGGCGAGAAGACATGGCAGGGGGCGAGTGCCTTTGCACCTCCACTGCCCCAGAGCAGGCCCTGCGGTGCAGCTGCTGCTGTTTTGTCACGGCGTTCTGTGCTCACGTGTGCTGAGACCCGGGTTGGGACGCAGAACCACAAGCAGCCAGTGGCTGGAATTTGCGGCCAGGAAAGGAGAGACAGAACCCAGGCATCACAACCGCAGGCTTGCGCGGGAACGGGTCTGGACGTCAAGAGAAGCCGTGTGGCCACAGTGTTCCCTCGCACATGCCCGGAGGGCTGTGCCAGGAAGGTGTTTACGAGCATCCGGATGGGACTGCGTGTTCCCACAGCCCTGGGAGCCGGCCGTGAGTGCGCAGACGGGCGGCTGCCGTCCCATCGTCTGCGCTCACAAAGCAGGGTGCAGAGAAACGTTACAGGGACGCTCCCTGGCAAAGAATAGCCGCTCCAGGGTGCTCCAGGAAAATAGTTTGAATCCAGAAATTGCCAGGTCTAGATAAACATAGCTCAGTCCCTCGGATGTTTTGAGCATGACTAAGTGTTCGTGCCACACGGCCCTTCCTTGGAGGCCTTCACAGAGTTCAAATCCTGAGCCCCGTCCAGGCGGCGGCTGGTCAAGAGTGGTCAGATCCACTGTCCCAGTAACCCGACACCTGGACGCGGTCATCTTGCCGAGATAAAAGCGAACCGGGGAGAAAACGAAAGTTTTGGGTTGAGCATGAGAGTCCGATGCCAGCCTTCTTTACTAATGGACTTGGGAAGTTTATTTATATTCTGAACCTCATGTTTCTGATGTTTAAAATAGAAATACAGTCACGCCTTGGTGTCTGCAGGGGGGTAGTTCCAGGACCCCTGCAGATACTCAAATCCAAAGATGTTCAAGTCCCTTATGTGAAATGACATAGTATTTACTTCTAACCTGCTCACATCCTCACTAATACTTGAAATCATCTCTAGATTACTTACAATACCTGCTATAATATAAACGCTATGTAAATAGTTATGATGCTGTGTTGTTTTTTATTTGTATTATTTATTGTTGTCTTATCTTTTATTGGGTTTTCCCCCTGAATATTTTCAATTCAAGGTTGGTTGAATCGGCAGAGGCCGAATGTCGGGAGGGAGGGCAGAGTGTATTGACAATACTGAAGACGTGTCTTCGCACACACTGCCTCTGAGTACTTGATCAGGTGGAAAAGCGAGAAGGGACTTAACTTTGCCACGTGAAGCTCTAGGCATTCAGGAAGCCCCGTAGGCAATGGTGGTGAAATGAGAACGACCTGATAGTCCTTCTGGGAGGGGTTTAAACTCGCACTAAGCATTCTTGAGACATTCTCTCATATTACTATGCCACTTCTTTGTTTGTTTGTTTTTATACTAGTTTTTTTTTTTTTTTTTTTTGAGACAGAGTCTCGCTCTGTTGCCCAGGCTAGAGTGCTGTGGCGTCAGCCTAGCTCACAGCAACCTCAAACTCCTGGGCTCAAGCGATCCTCCTGCCTCAGCCTCCAGAATAGCTGGGACTACAGGCATGCGCCACCTTGCCCGGCTAATATTTTCTGTATATTTTTAGTTGTCCAGCTAATTTCTTTCCATTTCTTTAGTAGAGATGGGGTCTCACTCTTGCTCAGGCTGGTCTTGAATTCCTGACCTCGAGCGATCCTCCCACCTTGACCTCCTGGAGTGCTAGGATTACAGGCATGAGCCTCCTCGCCCGGCCTTACACTAGTCTTAAAGTCCAAGAGACAGAATAACACTAGATGAGTCATTAGGTTGGGAATGTGAAATGTTTGAATTAATGCAAATAAATGAGCTGTCAAACAGCTCAAAGCAGTGCTTAACAGCCAAAATGTACTACATACGAACACAGTGCAGGCATTCTATTAATAGTAACATAGGGAGGTTTGGAGATTCATGTGTTTTTCTAATTATACTTTTATTCATTCATTCATTCAACAAGTATCTATTTTATGCCAAGGAATGTACTTAGGCATAGGAATCAAAAAACAGTAAGGCTAGTTCCAGCCTTGCATGGCCTAGAAGGAGGAATCCAATAAAGCAACAAATGAGAACTAAATGCAGGAAAGCATATTAGAGCCATAGCAACTGGATTTGGGATCCATGATGTCAGCGGTCTGCGAGCGGTCATGCAGGTCTGCAACATGCAGGGGCTTTAACTCTGCTCAGGCACAGTGTGACCTGACTGGCTGCGAGTGACAGCAGGAACAGGGTGCCGAGCCAGTGAGGAGACCAGCTGGCTTCCCATCACCTGCTTTCTGTGGGGGCCACCTGCACAGTCACCTTCATGTGATAAAATGCTCTCATGGTATTATTGTGAGAAACAACCTTGAGACAAAAGCCAGCTCCTATCGATAATGATGGAAATGAGGAGAAATTAAAATCTTCTAAGGAAGTGATCGCTCTTATCCAGGAGACAGAAGCATTTGAGAGTAAGAATTTTCCATTTGGTGGACACCACATGGGAAATTATGAGGTGTTTGGAATGTGTCCCCCAGGAGCAGGATGACCCTATTACATGTACAGTGTGCAACGGGAGGTGGAAGGTGTCAGAAGAGGACTTGGCTCAGATTCTTGGAACATAAGTCATGTGCTAATCCTCTGAGTAAGGTCAAGTGTTAAGAAAGACGTTAGCCTGTTTGGAAAACACAGGTTGAAAAACCAAAGGGACTTCTGTTTCTGGCCAAGATGGGGTGATGGGGACTGGATTGACCCTCTGACCAGAAAAAACAGGAACAACAACAGAGCAAACAAACAAAAATAAGACAAAAAGTGTAGAACAACCATTTGTAAGATACTGGGCACCTGACAACAGAGACGAGAAACAAATGAGACGAATCCTCTGACAGCCCCAGCCTACAGCACTGAGCTTCCTGCCACGAGGAA
Organism: Lepilemur ruficaudatus; assembly: GCA_963574885.1. Classification (NCBI taxonomy): domain Eukaryota; kingdom Metazoa; phylum Chordata; class Mammalia; order Primates; family Lepilemuridae; genus Lepilemur; species Lepilemur ruficaudatus. Next base: position 22,031 of record CAUYRT010011390.1, read on the forward strand.
GAGCTCAGTGAACTCCCTGAGTTGAGGAAAAAGAGCTGAGTGTCTGGGTAGACTGAGGCAGCTAGCGTCCACAGGACTAGATAGAGTACCAGAGACAGGGATGGGGAGGGGAGGGGCCCGGGAGAGGAGGGAAGGGACAGACAGACTGCCCCGGAAAACTCAGTAGAGTGCTGGTCAACACACGTGTGTGAGAAAACAAAAACAACTTGAGATCCAGGAAAAGAACCATCCAAGAGGATTAGAGGAACAATAGTCAGTGCTCACAGGAGGCTGGGAGTAATGCCCGTTCCCCCATCCAATCTGTAAACTCCCATAACTGGTGGGCGAGTCAGACCTGCCTCTAGACCTGCCTAACAAATCTTAACTAGAGTTCTGGACCTGCCCAACAAATCTTAAAAGCAAAACCAGAAAGACTCAAACTGTTTCCAAGTGATTCAACTGTACCAGAGAACAAAGCTCAAGAATATTTATAGGACGACAAAAATATCCGGCACCCACCAAGGTGAAATTCACATTGTATGGCAACCAATCAACATTACCAGGCATGCAATGTTGTCAGCGAGACACTGTGAGGAGTGTTCTACTTGAGTCTTTAAGAAGTCTCCAGCAGGATTGAGCTCCATTGCCCATGGTGGTAATCCTCTCATCAAAGAATCCCATCCTGGCTTCACCCCCTGCCCCTGCCCCTTCCTCACCCCCAACCACGTTACTTGTCCAGTTCTCTTACTTTTGGTTCCTGGAACCACCTCCCAAATGGAAAGCCTGCACCAAGCCCTTGCCTCCAGGTCAGAGTCTGGAGGGACACAAACCAAGAGGCTTTCCTTGATCAACTCCTAGTGCAGCCTTGCACTCAGAATTCCCTTTGTCTTCTGATTCAGCAATGCCTTGGTTGCTGAGCTTTACAGAAGATGATCATCTTCTGTATTGAAATGTAATTTCCTTCGGATTCTTGAATCCTTTTTAATATTTGAGTGTTTTATATTGCAACTCTGTTATCCTAAGTCCTATTCTGATTTGACATGTAGATCTGCAATGTTCAGTATGGTTGCCATTAACCATGTGGTTTTGAAATGCGGTTAGATCAAATTGAGACATGCTATAAGGGTAAAACACACACTGGATTTTGAGGAGTTTGTACAAAAAAGAATAAAATATTTCAATATTTTTACACTAATTACATGTTGAAATTACTTTGGATATGCTAGATTAAATAAAGTGTATCATTTAAATTATATTAACTGTTTTATTTTACTTTTTAAAAAAGTGAAGTCTGGAAGTTTTTAATTTACACACATAGTTCACATTATATTTCTATTAGGCAGTACTTCCGTAGAGGGTTTTTGCAATTGTAGAAGATAGCAAATGACTCTTCCATCTTTTGATTGATATTAACAAGTTACTATATAGACTTCCTTTATCCTGAGGGTAAAAGGAGTTTGGAGTCTAATTTTCATACAAAGTATCAGGGGGAAAATGGACATTTAATGAGTCAGTTTCAGATTGTTCAATACAGGTAATTTCTAGTTTTCAAAGTAATAATTGCAAGAAATGTTCATAAGCCAGTTGCTTGTTCTTGAAATATCGTTTCCCACAGAATCGGGTTTAAGTGATAGTTTCATTCCCAGCTAGCCCACAAAAACTTATCTCGGCCACATGGAGAATTTCAACTACATTCTGTGTTCAGTAAGTTTTGTGGCCTGGTAAAGACTCAGTCTCCATTTTACACAACGTTTTTTAGGGGGAAGATGTTGGTTGATATGCAAAAAGAAAAAAACATATTTGTTCAAAGAGTTCTTTTCCCAGCTGCCAAGTGTTCGTTGAGATGGAAATAGGTGGTGGATTGGTCTGGCGTCTGGGAACAGCTGGGTATCACCTCTGCTTAGCGTCTGGTTAGTGGCTTGTCGGAGGGCGAGGAGGGCTTTCCCCACTGGGGTGGCCTGCCCAAAGCTCCCGCTACTTCAGACAGCGTCAGTCCTGAAGAGGGAAGTGGCGTATCCTTCTGGGTCCACAGGTTCTCTGATTTCATAATATTCTTTTAACCTGGAGTAATGTAATGAGTGAAGAGGTTGTGTAAGGTGATAAATGGCAAATACATGTCAGCGTCAGGGCGATATCAGGGGGTATGGATAATTGGCAAAACAGAGAGCACACATCCCTCTTTGGTGGAGACGGTGCTCACCACTTTTCTGTCTCCTTTGTAATTGGCTTCAGTCCATTGGGTTAGTTTTGGTCAATGGACTCTGAAGAAAAATGATGGTCCAGGTTATCAAGAGTCATGTGCCTCCTTCTGCTTCTCCTTCCTTTCCACACTGCCCTGGGGTGCTACTTGTTGATAGGGTGGGTCACGAGAGGAGGAATCCTGGATCCCTGAGTCATTGCTTGGAGTAGAGCCATCGCCAGCACTCATGGCCTTCGAGTGAATGAGAAATCTTTTGTAGGATTAAGCCACTAAGATTTAGGATTTTATTGCTGTTTCAGCAGAGCCTATTCTATCTTGACTAACACATTATTTAATTGTGAGCCATTACTCAGCTCCAAGTGATTATTGCCATATAGCAATGCAGACCAGATATCTCAATTTTTGAAGACTAGACAGAAATAGGGATTTTTCAGGTTACTCTAGGTTTAAAAAGCTGAATACGAATTTAAATTTAAAATATTGTGTAGACTACATGTGTCCCTGGACTGAGTTAAGCCTATGGGCTGCCAGTGTCCAATCTCTGTGATCCCTCTAGTCTACTTAAGTATTTTATAAATTGTAAATGTCATATTATCTTTGTAATTTTAGACATAAAAGCAACAATTATGTGAAACAGTGGTGTGGAAAGAAATGTCTCAGCCACTTCAGGCTAATGTGTTCCGAGGCCATAAGCAACAAAGGGTCATCCAAGGTGAAAGTATTTCTCCTCTTCCGTCTTCTTTCTCTGCTCTCCTCCTTGTTCCCTTCCTTTCCCACCACCTCCAAGAAGAGATTAGACCAGGTTCCCCAGAAACAGACAGTGAGACCAGGATTTATGAGTGAGTGATTTATTAAGCAAGTGCTCCCAGGGCAGACTGGAAAGGCGGAGGGGGTGGGGAGTGGGGGGCGGGGAGGAGGAGAGGATCCAACAAGGGCGGGATCCCAGGCACAGTCTTGCAGCGGTAGCTTTAGCCTGATCCCACAGGGAGCACTGGAGGGTAAGTTACGCCTCACAATTGCCCCAACCCATAGCAAGTGCTCTGAAAGTTCATTATCCTCAACCTGATGGTCTGGTTAATGGCCCAGGAGGGGGTGGGAGGCGACAAGTGGGCTCCCAGGCATTTCCAGTTCTTTCTGCCTGCAAGGGGAGTGGTCCAGACACCCAAAGCAGCCTCCAAAGAAGAGCGGCAGGTGCTGGCCATCGGAAACCCAGTGATGGGGACAGGCCAGGGAGATGGTACACAGGAAAGATCAGATGGGATTTGACAGGATGTGGATGGAGCACCAACATTGTCCACTTTAGGCATTAAAAAAAAAAAAAAAAATCTAAAGGAAACAAACTTTCTGAAATTGCATCATTAGTGAGCATAGTTTTTATAAATATATGGTAACTGTGTGACTTTGGGCATCTCATTAAATTTCTCTTAGCCTCAGCTAACTTGAGATTGTTATCATTTCTTGGTATCTGCAGGGGATTGGTTCCAGGACTCTCTGAGGATACCAAGATCCACAGATGCTCAAGTCCCTGGCAGAAAATGGCATAGTATTTGCGTATAACCTATTCACATCCTCCTGTATACTTTAAAGCATCACAAAATTACTGATAATACCTGATACAATGAAATGCTACTTAAATAGTTCTTACACTGTATTTTACAAATTAGTCTTTTTTATTGTTGCGTTGGTATTATTCATTTATTTATTTTAGAATGTCTTCCATCTGCAGTTGGCTGAATCTGAGGATGTGGAACCCGTAGGTAAGGAGCCTGCAGGCACAGAGCGCTTACTGCGTGCGGCTGCTGTGGAGTCTGTAAGAAATAATGCTGCGTGCACTCAGGGCCAGTGCATTTTGGTGCCCACTAAATGTCCTTAGCATCTTCCTTCTACATGCTCCCAGTGTCCCTTATCCAGGTCCTGCTGCCTCCTGCTCACCCTGACCTGCCAGGACACACCCGCATCGGAGCCCGCACTGCCCGGCAATGCCTCCTTCCAGCCTTCTCCCTCCACGGCTCGCCCCTATCCCAACCTCCTGATAAACCTGAAGCGTGACTGTTTCAACAATCCTAACCTGAAAGAATAACTCTCCAGCGATGACATGAGAAGTGCTAAAAGTCCCAGCTGTGCTGGGGAGGCATTTGGGTGTACAAATAGAGACAGAGGAAGAGAAAGAAGGGCTGTTGTAAGAACCCGTGAAGTTGAACTGGAATCACGGAGCCGACTGAGATCTGAGCTCTCTCCCTCTTGCTCACTTCCAGTCTTCTGGGGCCAGCTGTGGCCGTGGTCAACAGCCAGCCTGGGTGCCCTCCCCATGTCAGCCAGCGACCACCTCTGGGTGAAGAACAGCCTGGCACAGGCTCTTGGGCACACAGTCCTTGCCATGTCAGGTGACAGGACTGTGACATTTGCAGTTTTGTGGGACAGGAACACGTGCAACAAAATGTCAATCAAGGGCTTGTGTTGGTGACACACTGGGCCACTTTCTGCTCAGAACATTAAGGTTAAAATTTACTTTTATGGTTTTACAACCATTCACCTGCTATGCATCAGAAATTGTGCTTTGGCCCAAATTAGAGACCAGTGCAGAAGACAGACGCAGAACAAGACCATGCCGATTTTGGCGGGGTGAGGGCTCTCTGTGGGGATGTGCAGCGCACTGCAGGAGCACAGGAGATGGATTACTGATCAGGGAATGTGGGAACTTCCCGAAAAACAATAAACTGAGACCTGGAGGACGAATGTGCGTCTGAGAGGCTGAGAGCAGACAGAGGCCACAGAGAATTCCCGGGGTCGGAAGAGCCGGTGCGGAAATCTGATGGATTGAGCCTGCACGGCAGGGAGACCACAGGCAGTGAGCTGCCTGGATGAGCAAATGCAGTGGGTTCGAAGCACCATCATGCTACATTTTGGGTTACAGGAGAAAAGGATTTTAACTGGCCAATAAACAGACGATAGCAGGTTTTTACTTTGTTCTGCTTTGTTTTTTAATTGCAGGACTTCTCAAATCCTTTAGAATACTTTTAGGGATACTTCAGGAAATCCCCAAGGAGCTTTTTTCCCCCTGATAAATATTAATACTTCGTGTGTTCCATGGAGCCCTCGGAGGGCGGTGCGTATTGGTGAAAGCGCTCGGCTGCAGCGCAAGGCAGGAGGAGAACTCCAGCCAGCGCCGAGGGCCGTGCCCGCGGCTCCTTGAGCAGACCTCGCCCGCACCCCTTCCACCAGCTTTCAGGGAAGACCTGGCACGTGATCAATGTTGCCATTAAGACTGTGGCTCACAGATGGTTGTAGATCAATGCTTCCTAGTCCAACTACTTTTTATAGCCAATGAGGTGCTGAGTGTGGAGAGAGGGAGTGATTATTCAGTACCCTTCCTAAGCAGGGGCTCTGTTCTTCATGAAAGCTTTCCTGCTATTTGATTTCCTGTAGGCCTTGCACTGGGGGACTGAAGAAATGCCATTTGATTCAGTGCTCAAGGAAAAATGTCAGTAGTCCAGATGAGCGTTGCCGGTTGTGGGCCCGGACCTGTGCTCGCAGGGCCGCCCCAGCTCTCCCTGCAGCAGAGCTACGCAAAGTGTGGTCCGCACATGGGACCGGTGCCGGTTCACAAACTGGCACAAGCCACCGTGAGGTAAGTACAGACAGTGAGAGTAAGAATTTAGAAGCTTCAATAGCAATTTGATTTCATGGACCAAGTTCATGGTCAGTGGGCATGTGTGTTTCCCATGTCCTGTAGATCATGTTACTGACTGTGGTGAATTAGACATATGATCAAACAAACATGTGCTTCACCACAGTTAGTCTGAGAGGTCCTGCTGCACGCCGTACCTCAGAGAGCTCCTCAAACCCATAGGACTCTTTACAGAGCCACAAGATTCTCTGCAGGGCCACAAGACTCAGAAAGATGCCCGTGAGTTAATACAGAGTCAAGTGATTCCCACAGAACTCCAGGAATCTTTTCAATCTCTCCGGCCTTACCAATCCGCTCCTTCAGATGTGTAGCTGAGCCGACTATTAAAGTCGATTTTCCAGGCCCCAGGAGCAAGTGGAAGTCAATTTGCTACTGCAAGGGACAGTCACCTCTGCCCCCACTGGCATAGAGTCCTGTTCTAAATACGACGTGTTTGGTATTGACCCCAACTCTAGGATTGTTAATGCATCAGTTAGCTTTTGCTGTGTAACAAATCACCCCAAAACTTAGTGTCTTAAAACAACAAATTATTGCTTTTCACAGTTCTGTGGGATGGCTGGGCTTTATTTAGTATTCCTTCTGGTCTGGGCCAGGTGCAGCTGTTCTCTCCTAGGGTGGCTTACGTGTCTAGGGCTGCGGTGGTGGAGGCGGTTAGGATCTCTCTTAATGTTGCCTGTCGATAGCAGCAGCTTGCCTGGGTTTGTCAAGATGATGGTGGAAGGGTCCCCAGCAGCAACAGAGCAAGCCCTAGTGAACAAGCAAAGTTTCTGTTTGTGTAACGGTGTTAATGTCACATTAACGAAAGCAGGTCCCATGGCCAAATGCAAAGGGTAGAGGACTAGACCCCACCTCTGGATGGAGGGAACAGAAAAGCCACCTTGCAAGGAGCAAGCGTTTGGGGATGGGAAACAGCTAGGGCTACATTTGCATTCTACTGAAGATCCGCGAGGCGGAGTGGTGTGGTTTACTCCTGGCCTCCCGTTGCTGCTCAATAAATAGCTATTGAATGAATATTGTTTTAAGAGGCCTTCAGTTTTCCTTCTGCTCACACAGTCGAGGTTACAATGTTCAAAACATTCTTCTCCCAGACTCTGGTTCTGACTGTGGATGACTTTGGATGCCAAAAACACTTAGTCATCTTCTGTTTACTCCCTCATCCTGGAAGAAGTTGCAAAGGCCAGTGACCTTTGCAAAAAGAACTGTATGGCTTTTGTTTCCTTTACAGAAGAAACTACCGGTGTAGACAGGGAACTGATACTTGAATGTGCAGTTGTTAAGAAGAGCCCACAGGTCTGGGCTGCCCCCAGGCATTTGCACACCACTGTGAGGACGGAGTAAGGGTTGGTAATCAGATGCCAGAATTGTTGGATGAAAAGGGCTCGCTCAGTCCCCTGAGTGGGAGCACACCTTGGGGTGCCGTCGGAGGATGGGGCTCTCGTGGACCGCCACCAGGCACAGCACGCACGGGTGTATGCACCAGGTTAGGATTTGCCACTACGCCATCGTTGAGTAGCCTGTGCGTCTGGACCCAGGCCCGGTCTTCTACCTCAGTGTGCTGGTGTGAAGCTTCCCTTTGCAAGGCCTTCTTGCTGGGGGCTGTCCTTGGCAATCCATGCCAACTGCTTTCCCCTGGGTTCTTGGGAAGGAACTCTTTGCGGGGTTATTGGAGGAAGCTGGGATGGCCTGTGTGATGGTTCCACCAGGATGCTCCTGTTTCTCCAGAGGGTTTCCAGGCCCCCTTCATGCCTGAGTCTCAGGGGTGATGCTGGGCTTCTGTGCCCAGCTCCTGTGATCCTCTGCATTTCACTGCTCTCCGCCCATATGTAGGGGACGGGGAGAAGTGGAGTGCAAGGGCTTTGGGGGCTGACCGAGGACAAAGATAGGCCAACAAGAGGCAGCAAGACACAACAAGCTTTATTAGTGGGGCTTGGGCAGGGTTTCAGGACAGCACGAGATTTTCCAGAGGCTGTGATGCAGGGCTCACTATGCAGAAAGGAAGGGAAAGGAGGGAACTCCTGGGAAGGGGGACATCGGGATAGGGCTACTAGTCTGGGTGATGTCAGTGTCACTCACAGCATGGTGGGGCGTCACTGGGTCAGAGAATTTGGAAGGGCCATAGCAGCTTGGAGTCTTATAACCACAAGGCTCTTTGGTCCCCATGGCCAGCAGATACAGGGTGAGCTTTCAAGACGTACACAAACCAGGCGGGTTCCAAATGGCTAAAAAATCTGCTTGTTTGAGTTACTTTAAAAATAACTAGATGTGTAAAAATTTGAATTTGAGGCCAGTGGGCTCTTGTGTTAATGGTTCTCAGCCTGCTGAGAAGAAATAAACCACCTTGGGGGCAATACACAGAAGCCCTCTTGAGCTCATTTTTATAACACCTTAGCTCTGGGAGGCCAAGGTGGGAGGATCACTTGAGCTCAGGCGTTCGAGACCAGCCGGAGCAGAAGCGAGACCCCCATCTCTACTAAAAATAGAAAACTTAGCTGGCCATTGTGGCACAAGCCTGTAGTCTCAACTACTCGGGAGGCTGAGGCAGGAGGATGGCTTGAGCCCAGGAGTTTGAGGTTGCAGTGTGTTG
>CAUYRT010011391.1:0-72666 GCA_963574885.1 Lepilemur ruficaudatus
AAATAAATAAGTAAATAAATAAATATTTAAATAAGCGGCCGGGTGTGGTGGCTTAGGCCTGTAATCCTAGCACTCTGGGAGGCAGAGGCAGGCGGATTGCTCAAGGTCAGGAGTTCGAAACTAGCCTGAGGAAGAGTGAGACCCCGTCTCTACTGAAAAATAGAAAGAAATTAATTGGCCGACTAAAAATGTATAGAAAAAATTAGGCGGGCATGGTGGCGCATGCCTGTAGTCCTGGCTACTCAGGAGGCTGAAGCAGAAGGATTGCTTGAGCCCAGGAGTTTGAGGTTGCTGTGAGCTAGGCTGACGCCACGGCACTCACTCTAGCCCGGGCAACAGAGTGAGACTCTGTCTCAAAAAAAAAAAAAAAAAAAGGAAAAGAAACAGGAGCATGCAAGGCAGACAGAAGGAGAGTTTTGTACCCAAACAGCAAACTTACATAAAGGCACAAAAGCATAGAGTACTCAGATGTAGAGTATCGTATAATTAGATTATAAAGTATGAGAATGGAAATAGAATTCTACAAAAGTCAGTTGGGATCAAATTCTTAGAAGCCTTGAAGGTCATATCAAGTTTCCATTATACTACTCAAGCCTAGGGAGCCATTTAAGAATTTTAGAAGATATGGGCCGGGCGCGGTGGCTCATGCCTGTAATCCTAGCACTCTGGGAGGCCGAGGCAGGCAGATTGCTCAAGGTCAGGAGTTCGAAACCAGCCTGAGCAAGACTGAGACCCCGTCTCTACTATAAATAGAAAGAAATTAATTGGACAACTAAAAATATATAGAAAAAATTAGCCAGGCATGGTGGCGCATGCCTGTAGTCCCAGCTACTCGGGAGGCTGAGGCAGAAGGATTGCTTGAACCCAGGAGTTTGAGGTCATTGTGAGCTAGGCTGACGCTACGGCACTCACTCTAGCCCGGGCAGCAGAGTGAGACTCTGTTTCAAAAAAAAAAAAAAAAAAGAATTTTAGAAGATATGAACAAATACGCATTTTAGAAAGACATTACAACCTCTTTCTATATAATTTTAGGTCCTGATTTATGTATCATCTTCTATTTACAGACTCAACAATTCCCTGTGTTACTGTCCCTTAAGTACAGATTCGTTATGATTGATAATCCATTAAAGAGATCAAGAATTATAATGTCTAATTATAAAAACAATAAAAAATGATTTTTATTGAGTACAAACTTAGGGGCCAGATACTGTGCCAAGTGCTTTCTTTGCAGGCAGCATCTCATTTGATCTTCATGGTACTCTTAGGAGGTACATACCATCATTACTGCTCTTTTATAGTTGAGAAAACGGGATTCCAGTAAACCGCTGAAAATCACAAAACTAGGTAGGGATGCAAATGAGTTTCAAACTAAAGCTGTCTGGCTCTAAAGCCCCTATTCTTTGTTTTCCTGTTATACCACCTTCTAAGTAAGCCATGGCTCTCACAATCTTGCTGTTTGTATTACCCCATGCCATGCTTTAATCATCCTCCCCATTAATGACCCTAGTGTGTTTTACTAAAAAACCTAACACCTGCTGAAAGCCTGTGTTACTTCACCGATATTCACACAGGCAATCACTACCCAGCTCATATCCACGTGGAAAGCAAATGTACACAGGCACCCGCAACGCCACAGTCACAGCTAGTGGGTCAGTAGGTAACAGGTTTCCTGACCCAGTGGTGTGAACTGCGTATTATTCCTTCTCTGTGCAATCAGGGAGCTGGGGGTGGAGTAGAAAGGGAGGGGAGGAAGAAGAGAAAGAGCAGAAAGCAGGAAAGGAGGGAGAGAAGGAGGAGGAGGGGGAGAAACCCGCTAGAAAGGAGACTAAAACAAAAAGGAGGAGTCATCGGAAAATGGGAGAAAGCACATACTGGTACCAGCCAGAGCTTCTTGGAAGAGTTCCAAGTCTGGCTGCCAAAGAACTCTGGAATATATTTGTTAGAGCTGGATTCCTGTACAGTCCGTTTGCAGACTTTTTCTGACTGCACTCTGACAGAAACAGCCACACTTTAGTTCCAATCCCTGCTTCCCACACAGAAAGTTAGCTACTCCTCACAGGTAATTTCCAACTAAGCTCAATACTGTTCTTTTAGTAGGATCTTCATATGCTATATGAGCTTAGAAAGAAATAAAATTCCATCATATACCTCTTACTCCTACAGAATCACTAAGTCTCTCTACCCTAGAATCCCACCCCAACTTCCCAGGACCCTCTTGACAAAACACATTAAGCTTCTTGAGTCTCCTTACCAAAACAACTGCTGCGATGAGGAACAAAGGTTTTGCAGGCTGTAGCAATAGCTAGTTCAGCAGAGATTATAGTCTTAATGATCAGGTCTTCTACATGGGCCATCAATGCTGCAAAAAAAAAAAATTAAAAATGAGGGAAGAAATACTAAAATGCATGGATTAATAGGACTGGATTCTAGGTCAGAACATAATTATAAAAGCAGGTGTGCTCATTCAAAAAGCCTCTATATGGCAGTCTCCTGAGTGCATGCTACCGGGCAAGCATATCCGTGGACAGGCCAACACAGTCAAGGACATAGGTGCCAGGGGATACCCCCAGGTGGCCTCCTATGACAACAGAAAAGCGGAGAACGGAATAGGAGTCTTACTTCCCTCCTCATGCTTCCCCTATTACCCTTTCCCGTATGAATCGAGAGAGTCTCTTCTGGGAAACAGTTTCCCCTTGTGCTCAAGGCTCAGCAATAGTGTCCACTTTGATTCTAAGCCCTGTACTCAAACTCTGCTCACTCTCCAACTCAGACACATGAATGAGAGCGATTAACTTAGAAAAATCTGAACTCAGGGCCAACACAGAGACAGGCAATTTGTTACAGAAAAAGCTGACAGTGTCTTAGTTAGCAGTTCAACATTCAAGAAGGATAAATTCTCCAAGGATTACAGGAAAAACTTTTGCCTTCCGAACTAGCAATAAGAAAAGGGATTTTGGGGGTCATGCAAAGCCTGTTCCCAAGTTGGTAAACTACAGGAAAAAGTAACATTGGTTGCCTCAGCAACACTGTCAGAGAGAATGATCCTGGCAAAGAGACAGTGGTAAAGTTAAAGAATAGTTAAGAAGGAAAAAAGCCTGGTACTTACCAGTTGTGTCTCTGCCTTCTTGTTTCAGGTACCTAAGCATAGCACTCATGCTCCATTTATTCCCATAATCTTCCACTTCTGGATCATCACAACTAAAACAAATTCATGAATCAAGGTCACATATACAACTAGGCCTCGCTGCAGAAACAAGATGCTTTACAAACAGCCTTCTTGTCCTTTTAAGTCTTTTAGGGGACTTAAAAGCATTCACTTTGCCCATTCCACTCATTCACTTTTTTCTTGATCCTTTTTGTCATGTATCCCTTTGTACCAACTTCTTCAGTAGAAATGAAAATGTCTATAGTTTGCCTTATTGAAGAGGGTAGGGAAGAAGAAGGCAAATTCTTCCTTAACCAAACAATGATGCGACAATCATGAAAGAGTGGAAGAAACGTGTGAAAGAATGTAAACAAATTTAAGAATGGTTATAATAATTAACAGATAGAAATGTTTGAGGATACAGACCTAGCCTTTGGAGGTGAATGTCACATGAATCCACAAAACAACCTCTGATGCCATTTTTTGACCAGAACAGAGTTGGGATGGGCTAGTGAGCTGATCTAGTGCAGCATTTTAATAAGCACACCCAACACAGAATTGCTTTGGCAGTTGAAGCAAGCTCCCACCTCTCTGATACCTTTTGAGGTATCACTGAAGGGAGAACACTTTGGAGTGACAGGAAGAGTGATGAGGTATACCACTGCTGTAGCAGCAGAATGGCAAACGGTGCAGCCTCCCACGAATGCTGGAAGAGTCCTGCAATCTGGAACTTGTGTTTTGCAGCTGCTGACCCCTCATTCACTCCCACTATTCCACCCTCCACCAACTGCACCTTTGCTCATCTTCCAAAGTGCAGGCACGATATCCTCAATCAATTCAAAGGCTGGTCATAGCATACACGGTGAAACCTATATAACTTCAACAACTATTCCATCACTTCCAGATTCATTCCTTTCTTTCCTTGGACCTGCTAGGCACCTATTTTTAGTCTAAGTAGAAAGTAGCTGTTTGGGTCTCTTTTTTACTTTTCCACTTTCTGGCAAAATTATTGGGATGAAAGAAAACAGAGCAAGAAGAATATTTCCACACAGCTGGGCTGGTACTCCTTTCCACTGAATCCTTTTCTGAGATGGCCTCATTTCTTTCTTTGTCTAATTTTTTTCCTTTTTTCTCCTGATCATGCATTTGTTTTAGAAATATTTAGAAAATACATAACAGCACAGAGAAGAAAATAAAAATCACCCACCCACAATCCCACCCACTATAGTTAAGCACAGTTAACATTTCAGTGTTTCCTCTAATCTTTTTGTTTTCTCCCCTCCGCAAAAATAAACAGCTTTATTAATAGATATCTGATATATTCAAGAAATTAAGTCACGTGTAGTGTCTAGTAACCTGCTTTTCCCCCCTCACAATATCCTTTTTACTTATTTTTTTAAGAGACAGCATCTTGCTCTGTCACTCAGGCTGAAGTGCAGTGGCATGAGCATAACTAACCGTAGCCTAGAACTTCTGTGCTCAAGCGATCCTCTGGCCTCAGCCTCCCAAGTAGCTGGGACTATAGGCGCATACCACCATGCCCAGCTAATTTGTTTTTATTTTTTATAGAGATGGGATCTCACTATGTTGCCTAGGCTGGTCTCAAACTCCTGGCCTCAAGCAATCCTCCCACCTTGGCCTCCCAAAGTGCTGGGATTACAGACATGAGCCACCATGCCTGGCCCACCCTTTATTTCCTAAGGTTAAGTTCCTAGAAATGGAACTGCTGGGTAAAAGGGAATAAATATTTTTAAAGCTTTTGATATGTTTTGCCAAATGCTGAAATGACCTCATTCTTGACTTCTAAAAAGTTCCATATGCCTGTTAAATTCCCACCCCTAAGTCAAGTGAGGGAAGACAATGAGGAAGACAAAGCTTGTGAAGGCATATTTTGGTAGAGAAAGGTGACACTATACCTGGGAGACCAATGGAGAAGCAGCAGCAGATACACCTCAAAACTGTTGCATGACTCTGACAGCTTGCCATATATGTTACATGGACATAAGAGTAAAGCTGTCCTTTAGTGCAACACGGTAACTTTCCACCTCTACAACACCCACATCTGAGAATGACTTCTCTGACTTCTGCCTCAGACACAGCTTATACCTGACATAGTCTCCACTCTTCTTATTCACACTGTAGTTTGTCAGATGCATGAACTGGTTCCGAATGTTCTTGGCTCCTTGATCATATCGTACGGTTGCAAACCTGATAGAAACAACACAGGTTAAATGCCAGGAACAGATTTTCAAGGCAATAGAGGCTAGAACAGAGGATCAACGAGGTAACAATAATAAAAGAGGGTGACATCATTATCTAACAAATACTGAGTGCCTACTAAATGCCAACTCCCATGCTAAGTGTTTTATATATAATATCATATTTGATTCAATCCTTAAAGCAGTCCTGTGAAGTAGGTAATATTATATCTAATTTTTAAAATACACGTGAAAATTAAATGTGACCCGGAAAGATTAAGTAACTTGCCCAAGATCACACTGACTCCAAAACCCACGGTCTTAACCACAAGATGCTGCTTCTCTTATATAGAATGTTATACCAATAGGAAGAATGAAAATTGAAAATATAGCTATTCACAACCTTGAAATTGTATATATAATGCTGTGAATGATGGGACTTTAGCTGAGAAATACCCACTGAGTATGCACACAGTGCCCAATACCATAGCATTCAATGAGAAAAAAATTAAGCAAAAAGAAAAAAATATACAGAGCATAGCAATATAAAGACTTAGAGCCTATACCCATAGGAAGAATAGAACTAATCTATAATGTCCATTTAAAAAGAACAATAATGGCAGCATTGACAGCAGATGAAGCAGAACACCATAGTGCAAGAGACTAATTCTTGAATTTGGAAGGAAGGCAAAAGACAGGAGGATTAAACATGGAGCCCACTGAAAACAGGGTAGCAATTTGATATCGTGGACTACTGTCAGAAGACCAAAGTATAAAATATATGTGCCTCTGAAGGAAGTTACCAGGAAAAGAGAAAATGTTCCAGCAGTGTTCGTATCAACAAAATGACACTCAAGGCGAATGGTTATGGTAAATATGAATCCCTGTTTACATACCACTATAACCATATCACCCTTCACCATAGTGGTTTTCCCAACAGGCATATCCAAGTGTGTGAAAAAGAACTAGAAGGCCACAAGTTTATTTTTATGTGATTTACAAATTATTTACATATGCTTACCCAGACTATGAAGTCAACATGAATTTTTACCACATTAAAGGTCAGTACTTAAAATTTTTCCTCTTCTCTATTTCTTCTCACCCACCCACTATCTTTGTTCACTAATTCCCTGTACCAGAAATACACAAGAGCCAAAGAAAGAAAAGTTAAAAAACAAAAAAAACATAAAACAAAAAACCCAGATAAACAAACATTAAGCCAGGAAAAGGATGTGGACAAAGAGAAAATGTTGACCAGGCTAAAGGACAAGAGTTTGATGAGCACTATGTCTATGCTAAAGAAGGACCTCAGATTTTCTAGAAACTTCCAGCAGTTATCACTTAACTTTTAGCCATGTCAATCCCTGGTGAGTAAACCTGGCCTACACATCCCAATCTTCCTTACAGAGATTCTCCAAACAAGTGGAAAGAAGTCAGTCATTTTCTGAATCCGTGTAAAATGCAAAGGGGGCCCTTGCTGGCCCCACAGAGGCTGCCTGGCTCAACCAGACATTACCTCACAGTGACATACCTCCTGCCATCCTCTCCCCGAAAAGAATAATGAGTTAGAGGGAGAGAGAATGTTCTGTTTCAGAGAAAGAAGCTTTCATCGCACCTAACTATGAGTACCTGATCTAACTTGGTCAACATGAAAAGCCTGACAAAGTCTGTGGTGAGCTGGAATCTGGTACCCAACACATGTGTCATTGCTATACTCCTTTTTTCAAGATGGCTACACCTCTAAAAAATTCACTTTTTTTTCTTCCTAATCTTCCTTTTCACTGGAGCATTTTATTCTGAACTTCAGCAAGGACAAGATTACTAACCTCATAGATTGGACTTCTACAGAGTATTAGGAGCAGTAGGAATTAAGAATGAAAAGAGAAAAAAAAATAACTTAAGCCTAAAGAAAAAGTTCCCCAACAGAGTAAAAGCGCTATACTCTGTATTTCACTTAGCCCAATGGGGAAGACAGAAAACCATGTTGAGGAATGGCAGGCATGTGTGCTCCTATTTCCTACTAAATCAGTAAGATCCTATGGTGTTCACTAAAACCCACATTAAATAAGCCATAATCATCTCTGGTCACCATCTTCTTTTTATTGTCTAGATCAGAGGTCACACTAATCTTGGATATGGCCTACTAGTCAAGTTCTGATTAACCTACAAAAGTTTTTTATTGCGTTTTGTTTTTCTTTTAAATTTGAATTATTTGACCAACATTTAAAAATCAGACTTTCCTTCTAGCAGCCCTTCCCTCTTGCACCCAGGGCCCACATGTGGAAGATGGTGAATGGAGTGAGAAGGCAGCCCAGAGGCAGTGCAAGGAAGTTATCCAAGCAAGGTGGTTGCCCCATAGGGGTCCAAGTCCACACAATAAGGGCATCTAAGCAGCACAGTGCCCCAGCAGGGTCAAGAGATTGGCTACATACAAGGGACTGAGTGGATTAATAAATATGTTACAGACATTGGGAGCCAGATTTCTCACTATTGGGGAAAAGAGAGAAAAACAAGGAAAGGGAAAAAGCTAGAATGAACTCTGTAGTTTTGAACTAGAATTAGAGGTACTAGTATGAACTCCTGCTTTTCAATATCTAGAGATACAGAAATATAGATGTAAATGTGTACATATGTACATATAATATATTTCCTAAGTCTGTCAATTGGGTAGACCTAAGAATAGAGATGCCCCAGAGCAATAGGAATATCTAGCACCCAGGTACTGATTTCTAAATACTACTCTCTGTTAAAAAGCAACCAGTGCTCCCTGGAGAAATGATTGATTCCAGGGATAGGTCAGAGAAAGAATAAGATGAACCTGAAACATCTTGTGCTCAAAGAATGATGGGGACATGTCAAAAGAACACAAAAGCCAGATTAAACGGGCTCCCATTGGTCAAATCTGGGACAATTTAAGCATCAAAGTAAATCATGATAGTAAAGGATTACAACCCATTACATAAAATAAGAATCCCTGTAGAAAAATTATCATTTGGCAAGCATTATAGCAATAATTCATTCAGGCAAGAACATCAATAGGTATTAAAATTATTGGGTGAAATGAGACGAAGAATGAAATTTTACATGATTTCAAAGTATCTCTTCATAAAATACTCATCAATTACAAAGGGAAAGAAAAAGTAACTTTACAATGGAGGAATATGGTCGATACCAACCTTAATCAAGTGGTCAAACACCACTTGTTATGTACCGTCAGATGCAATGCAATGAGAAGAACTAGCATCACTTCTGTGGTATTATAGCCCAAAATGTATAACCTGGGTCTGATCATGAGAAAATATAAGACAAACCTAAACAGAGGGAAAATCTAAAATGACTGGCCTATAATCTTCAAAAATGCTGAGGTCATGAAAGTCAAGGAACTGTTCCAGACAGAAGGAGACTAAAAAGACATGACAACTAAACATAACTTATGATCCTTTATTGGATCTTTTCGTTATAAAGAACATTATTACGATAATTGGCACAATTTGAAGGGGCTCTCTAGATGCAGGGTAAAAGGCAGTTCTTTATACTATTTTTATAGCTTTTCTGTAAGTTCAAAATGGTTTCAAAAGTAAAAGTCTAAAAAAATTGGTAAGTTTCATAATAAAATCTAGATGCTCAAAGATCTTTCCTTAACAAACCAGATCTGGCAATAATAATATCAATGACTTGCTGGCGCTGAATAGTAAATGCCTTTAGGTGAGACATACGCTTTTCCATTCTCCACCTGGCCAACTTCCTTCAGTGAATGTACTTGTGAGCACTTAGGTTTGTGACCTTTAATTTATACCTTCCTACATCATCCAATTTCATCCTATTTAGGTCTGAAAGCTTCAACACAATTTCCTTACAACAACCACCTAAAAGAGATAACTCTTTGCTAGGTATCCCAGGACTAAGTTTGCAATACAGTTACATGTCACTTAATGGCAGGGATATGTTCTAAAAAATATGTTGTTAGCAGATTTCATTGTTGTGTGAACATCACAGAGGGTACTTACACAAATCTAGATGGTATAGCCTACTGCACAACTAGGCTGTATGGCAGAGCCTATCACTCCTAGGCTACAAACCTGTACTGAACACTGTAGGCAACTCGAACACACTTGTAAATATTTGTGTATCTAAACATATCTTTATGTAGAAAAGGTAATGCACTATGCTGTGATATTAGGAAAGCTACAAAATCACTAGGCAATAGGAATTTTTCAGTTCCATTATAATTTTATGGGACCACCATCATACATGTGGTCCATCACTGACCGAAACATTGCTAGGAGTGCATGACTGTACTTATCCTTATGCTGAAATTTACATGATGAATTGAGTCTTGATCCTCCCTCTTAATGAGATCAAGATCTAGGAAAGCTCTCACAGACAGATCTTTAATCCAACCCTGGGTACTGTTTCACAGCCTACTGATGAATTTAGAACTACACGCCCTTCTTTTTTCCCACAGTGAAAACAAATATGGATTGTCTTTATTCTGACAAATTCTTCTTATCAAAAGACACGCCTCCTTTTTGTTTTCTAATGTTTCTAAGAATCAAGAGAATGATAATAATTTGTCTAAAAGTCTTGAGTGTCTGTGTGAAGAAAGAATTTCATTGTTAGGCATATAGTAGGTACTTGATAAGCATTAACTGAAACTGCACTGAAGTTGCTTGTGCCAAGATCTTTTCTAATAGGACCAAAAGGAGAAGAAAAGCACAAAGAGCTGGTGGGACCTTTTAAACTCTCTTCCCCTATTCAAAAACTATTTTGTTCTTCTAAGAATATGACACCATATATTCTTATGGTCAGGGTCATATATAGTCTAGATGTGGGACACTTAAACCCCCTCTTTTGGTAGTTATATTTTCTAACATTCACTACAAATGTACAAAGAAAAGAGAAAGCCAGCCCTGAGGGGACCCTAGCTGTGGCAAATGAGTTATCTTTCAGCAGGTGTAGCCATTTTGAGCCACAGAGGCCTGGACAAAGAAGAGAGAGCACCTCGGGCAACCTTGCCAGGAGCCACTGGGTTTCATCCTGGCCTGACCCAGAAAAATCTTATGGAAGAGAACAAGAGGCCCAAGAGCTCTCTGATCTGCTGTCAACCAGCTGCAGCCGGGAGACTGCCAAAGTGCTGCAGTGACTAGGCAGCGCCCTACAGAGCCGTCTGGGAGGGGATTACCAGCCTGATCCCCTGTCTTTAGAGCCAGAAATGACTCAAACTTCACAAACAGCAAAGGCCTGCCAGGGAGTGTGACAATGAGCACTGGAAAGGGTTTTCTCCCTCTTGGTGTCTCTTCTCCCCACTTGCTGCTGTGGCAGATTCTGGACAGTGTGCAGCCTGTGAGGTAATCTGAATTCCTTGGCAACCAGCAAGTACCTGAATTCTTTCAAAACCACAGGAATCCAGCAGAGAAAAGGTAAATATCCCTGCGGAGCCAGTGTTAATTAGCAGGGAAGGCTACTGAAGAAGGAACTGGGGGTGGGGAGAAAGGGAGAGGCATTAGAAATGCTTTGGGGTCTTTTCTGAATTTCCACTGAATAATATGGCTGGGCAGAAAAAAGGCAGTTCTGACTGGACCTTCTCATTGTCTTCCCTTCCCACCACCACAGCATGGTGGACGAATCTCTCAGTTCCCTAGGTAGGCACTCTGATGTCCCCCAGGTTGCTAGTGCCACCTCTCTTTGGGTCTCTGACTACATATTTGGTTTTCAACTCAATTTTGTTGTAATTATTTCAAACTTTTTATTTTTCCTGTTTGAGTGAAAATTTGGCTATTAGCTTCGTCTCAAAAAGGGCTTTGTCAAATCATTTAAACCAAATATTGGATCTACCTACAGCTATAAAATCCAGGACAAAATCTTTTTGGATTCCATCTCTGACAGGAAAAAGAATCTACACCATTTTGGTAGAGAATAGCACCCTTATCTGGAAGCTGAGTGTCCCCTGCTGGTACAAAACAGCAACATGC
The DNA here is from genome assembly GCA_963574885.1 of Lepilemur ruficaudatus. Classification (NCBI taxonomy): domain Eukaryota; kingdom Metazoa; phylum Chordata; class Mammalia; order Primates; family Lepilemuridae; genus Lepilemur; species Lepilemur ruficaudatus. The sequence goes on from CAUYRT010011391.1 coordinate 11,316, forward strand.
ACATGAAATTCAAAAGTAGGATGGACCCTCTGAGGTGCTACTACAAGAATCACAAAACAATGGACCCAAATACCAGAAAGAGAATTTCATTTTAATACCTCTTCAATATTTTATCCACATATAAGAAAACAGTTGAGAATTCTACTTCCTATGTTATAATAATAAAACAAGGACAACTGAAAACATCAACCTATAAAGAAACTAGGGTCTTTTTCTTTAGTAAGTTTAAGAAGATAAAAAATTTAAACAAAAATAACTTATTACACAAAATAACTTATTTCACAAAACTGCCTCATGAAATGAACTTAATCTTTCTGTCACCTTGCATTAACGTGAAATCCAAAACAGAAGTGATATGGTATAAGAGCCTTCCTTTCTGAAGAAGAAAACTAATTACATTTGCCTACACTTCCGTCTCCTTAGGAAAGATGGTTTTCCTTGTTCAACCTCAAAGTACAACAACCTAGGGATCTCATCCCAGACTGAGTATGTTCAAAAGTACAACGACCTAGGGATCTCATCCCAGACTGAGTATGTTCAGTTATCCACATAACACGTGACTCAAGAGTACTGCAAGGTGCAGATCTGGAGATGCTACAGGCTATTGCTGAATGTAATGACACAGTTAAGCAGACTCTGAGGATTAAAAAGAAGCAGGTGAATGCCAAGACACATAGTGAGTGAAGACACAAGAACTCAGGCACATTGAAATTACTGCACAGAACAATGTACCTTCACAGGACTCCAGCAAATAATCCATCATATTGCTATGTATCATCTTTTTGTAAAGCTTTGATAAAGCTTTTATATTCACTTATATTTTCAGAAGAACCTAACCAAAGCCCTGAAAATTTATGTTGTTTTTTGGTTCAATTTGGTCTGATACTTTAAAAACCTGTTTTCTTAATTATTTTGACAAAGAGCATCCATTGATTTATATGTATTATTTATTTATTTTCACTTTCTGCTAGAAACAAAAGAGGAAGGTTACCTAATTCAGTGGATTCTGACTTCCAACACACAACCAATAGCTAAAGCACTTGTGTATCTGTAGTAAATTCTAAAATAAACATTGGTACTGCTCTCATTTTGTGCTCTGAACCATGAAGGTCTTAAAACTACGCCAAATTTTACCCACAGGGAGAGCTATTAATATTGTGGGTGAAGTATCTTTGAAATATTAAGCAAAACATACTGGTGTGGTATCTTTGAGAAACACTGAAGCATAACCTTGATATCTTCTCTCTATTCCCAAAGTTCAGTTTGTGGCAGGACATAATTAGTTCCCTAGCAGAACACAGGAGACGAGTTGAGGTGAGGATGAGTGGAGGAAGGAGAATGGAGAAGCTTATATTATAGAAGAGGGAAAGCTCAGCAGTCTCAAATTGCAAAATTGAAAATCCTTAGCACCTTGCATACCTAAGCAGAAGTTAGCAGTATATTTTATCTTCATTTTGTTCTGGATAACATAGGGACTAGGCTTTTATGTCTAATCTTGTGTATCTATACTTGAAAGTATGAGTGCACATGCATCTACAAACACCACAGAAAATTTCTTTCCTATAAAAACCTGATTAGAGGCTGGGAGCGGTGGCTCACACCTGTAATCCTAGCACTCTGGGAGGCCGAGACAGGAGGATCGCTCAAAGTCAGGAGTTCGAAACCAGCCTGAGCAAAGAGCGAGACCCCGTCTCTACTAAAAATAGAAAGAAATTAATTGGCCAACTAAATATATATATAGAAAAAATTAGCTGGGCATGGTGGCACATGCCTGTAGTCCCAGCTACTTGGGAGGCTGAGGCAGGAGGATCGCTTGAGCCCAGGAGTTTGAGGTTGCTGTGAGCGAGGCTGACGCCACGGCACTATAGCCCAGGCAACAGAATGAGACTCTGTCTCAAAAAAAAAAAAAAAACCTGATTAGAACTAGCAGTCAGCTCCTGTTCAGATGCCTGGTCCAGCCCTTTATTCAATAACTGGGAGATGTTTTAGTTCTCCCCGATGTCAATTTTCAAGGAACAAGAGGCCAGAACCAGGGAGTTTAGGTAGCCCTCAATGTCCCAGGCTCAAATTCATAAATCTTAGTTAAGAATACGACAGAGCTTACAAATGCTGTCACTGCCACCTAGAGGCGAAGTCAAGACAGGGCTCAACCAGCTAGAAACTTCAGTCCATTCTCATTCTAATTCTAGTCAAAGGATATATCAAAAAAAGTTAAGTATACAAAATAATTAAAATACCATTCTAAAATAATAGTTGTCAGAGTAAAATAATATTTTCCAAAGCACCTATACTTAAATAGGTAGCCTTCTCTTATCCATGGTATTTCCCAACTTCAAACTACACTTTCTAATATACAGAAATATACACAGGCCATGCTTCTTTAGCTTGTCATGACTGCTCGCAGATGCAAACTGCCTCCAAAATTGCTATGCTCTATAACAACAAACCAATTACGCACAAAAAAAAAACTTCAGGGCCAACTATTTGATTAAAATAAAATTGGTTTTGTGGGGGAAAGAACACAAGCATAGCAAAGTGACATACTTATTTTAAACAATTCAAGGGTTTACAAAAACCACTGTCACCTGTAGATATGGGAAACAAAACTTCAAATTATTACGACGTGAATTTAATCTTGTAAGTCACATTTCCTTAAAACTTAAAAAGCACCTCAAAAAAAAGAGAGCAATGTATATACAACTTGAATGTTAAAAAAAAGCATCTAATACCACCTAAATATGAGAGGGAATAAAACAGTTCTCATCTTGAGCTCTGGAGTCAGATCCATGAGTTCAAATCCCCGGCCTACCACCAAGCAGCTGAAAAGATCTCAGAAAAGTGACTTAAAGTTCCTTCACCTCTGTAAGTCTCAGTTTCCTCAACTGCAAAAATGCATCAACTATACGGTTGTTGTGAGGATTAAAATAAATGCCTAGTATACAACAGGTAAATAAATGTGAGATTTTGTTTTTCTTTCTAGATCTATTCTGAAGAAAAATGGCAAATTACCTTAATACCCTAGGTCGTCATAACAATTGCCATTGCATGAAAATACCATGTGATAATGGATCCCCACTGGGAAAGGTATGTGTTTACATACACATATGTGTGTGGACATGCAAGTGAGAATGTAGACTAGTAACACTGATTTCAGTAATCTGAAGTCCATCTGGGTTCTTAAGATGAATATAACGGAAAGAAACAGTCTGATCTTAATAAGCTGTTTAAATGGGTCCAGTCTAATATACCCACTCCACCCCTCTACCAAAAACAGAGTCTCTTACCTAGCCAATCCTTCTTCATAGAGATAGATGACAAGAGGATCATAGGAAGTCACGAGCACATAGAGGCGCAAGTCAAACTTGAAATCTAGAAAAAAAGTTTGGATTTATAGGAAAAACTAAGTTCATTTGTTTTCTGTTATAGTATCAACAGGACAGTGTAACCAAGAAATATGAAAGAAAGAATATTCCTCCTCTCCATATGAAACACATACTGCCCACATACCTTGCCTTTTGAGCATAACTAATAATTATATAATTGTACTATATATACATAGTACATTATGCTATTATATATAATGTGTTTAATGCATGTATATAGTTGAATTATATATACACTGCATAGTTTGCATACATATGTATTATTATATAATCTATAAAGCACTTTATCTTATATTATCTCATTTCATCTTTAAAATAATCTCATGAGGGAGGTATGGAACAAGCCTCATCTCTGGAGCCACAGGTGCTAAGAATTTCACACTAGCTTAATAAAGACTTACTAAAGAAGACTATGAAAAGATTGAAAAGTATAGCAATATCTAGCCCAATTTTGTCAAGGGCCTAACACAACTCACCATCTATGAGCAGGGGGTTGTTAATGTAACGGGAGACCAGGATGTTCTCTTCCAGGGAAATCTGGTTTGGCTATTGAGTAAAGAAAGAATGAAAAAGCAGAAATGCAAAGGAATCCTAATTTACAATAAGGTAGCAAAGTTCTTAACCTTTTAAAAAATGATAATATAGAAAACTAAAACTCTAGGAAAAGCTTCCCTCCAAGGTACCCGTATGTTCAATAGGCTACATAACATATCACTTCCATAAATTCTGTGAGTATCTAATTACAGTGGAGGAAAAATAAATTTACACAGCACCTCTCACATAATAAATACAGCCTAAACAGCTTTAAACGTTTATATACATGATATTTAATAGTTATATGCCGAGAAAATAAGAGCAACATAAAAAATAAATAAAAACCTGCTTTCTCCCAAATGTAAATAAACTATGATGGAAATTTTAAAATACTACCACTATTCTTAAATGAAGGCTTTCATTAAGGTGTTTAACAAACTTACGGATCCTCACAATGGATCCTAGCATTTCCTCTGTGAAATAAAATGGATATTTCATTGATTTGCTCAAGGGCACTTCCTAAGTAACTATATGCAAAGACTGAATTAGATCTTTTAAAGATTTCTTCAATAATCAAGCAGGTGGGGAGGGGGAGAAGGGGTGGGTAAATTCACACCTAACGGGTACAATGCACACTATATGGGTGATAGACAAACTTACAACTTTGACTCAAACTGTACAAAAGCAATTCATGTAACCAAAACATTTGTATCCCTAGAATACTCTGAAATTTAAAAAAAAAAATTTCAATACCTTCAATAAAACCTTTAATAAAAAAGGTTATTTATACAATAAATAGTGAGTACGTTGGACACTATACAAGGCACTGGGCATACAGTAATGAAGAAAATAGACACAATCTCTGCCCTCATAGAACTTAAGATTTAGTAATCCCTATCCCCAAAGAGTTTAATATTTAGGTAGAGGGACAGCAAAATATATATAATAATTTACATGAACACAAAACAGCACATCCACAAATACAAATGTCAGGTTGCAAAGTCAAATGCAAACCAGTCAGGTGGGCCAGTTGGGGAAAGTTTGTCCTGGAAGAGTAGGTGGAGAAGTGAGTGTTGAAAGCTATCAAGCACATGTGGAGAGGGAAGGAGGCCATCATGGGAAGGTAGCACGCACAAAGTCCAGTCAAAAGGAGGGCAGACAGATTCACAGACCTAAGGCTAACAGACTGAACTGAGAAATAACAAAGGCATGGTAAGACAGAAAGGAGGGAGTGACCCCACTGGTAAAAGGATCTGCACCCTAGCAAGCGGAGTTTAGATTTAACATGGTGGGAAGCAGGAAGTTATTATGGGCTCTAGATTAAGGAAACAGTAAGATTAAAGTATCTGAAACAGAACAACACCATGTTTGACTAGATTAAGACAGAGAAATCAGCTGGAAGTCGGCAGAATCTAGGTAAGACAAAAAGGTTCCAAAAGGGCAGTGGTAATGATAATAATTATGATGATAATAGCTACAGAAGCAGCAACAGAATAATTATGAACATTTGCAGAAACAATTAAAATTTAATAAATATACACAACATTTCTATGTGCCAAGCACTGTTCTAGTGTATCACAGTGTTATTTCACTTAATCCTTACCCAACCCTGTGAGGCAAGTATATCACTATCCACATTTTACAGATGAAAAGAGAATCAGAGAGGGTTAGGGACCTGCTCAAAGTCACACAGCTAATAAGCAACAGAGCAGCACTGGAACCCAGGCAGTCTGCCTCAGAGATTTAACTTTTAAGCACTATTCATACCTCTCCCCAATACTCTTCCCCCAACTAATTGCCCCCGAAATTCAAAAGTTTGTCTTTGTAATAATGCATTTGCTACCCCACATGTAATTGTTCATAAAATAAAAATAATTTTGTGACCCATAACATTATACACAACCACAATGAGCAACCCAAGAGTCAGAATAATAAGATTCCCCTCTCATTTCCCACTCTTGCTATCTCCAAGTCAGAACACAACTCTCACAGCCCATCTCTATGCATCATATGGACACAGTGACACCAGTACTGATTCATCCCTAACAACCTTAATCACCCACACCACTTCCTGACTCCCTTACATTTCTTGATCACTTTTTCACAAGCGCTATCTCCATTTTGAACCAGCTTAGTAAGAACTGATGCAATCATTATACAGCTGCACCTAGCTGTGTTCTAAACCTAAAATTAAACAATCACAGCTCCCTCTCTACTGAGTAACACCTATAGGCTACAAGAGATACAAATCCACTCAACTTTCCTCCAAACCAGAAAATAAACTGGTAGTGGTTTTCACTCCATGACACACCTACTGCCCGTGCCCATATCCTCTCTTCCCTTCCTCACTGTACAAATTTATCTTTTGAGTTACTAAACTTAATATAAACCCTTACATTATTTAGGTAACTTTAATATTTGTTCTATTGTCTTTACCTCTCCTTTCTATCTGTATTGGGAATTAAATTGTAAACTTATAGAAGAAAAAGATGGTTCCGGTATACAGTTTCTTTGCATAGTGTCATATGCTGAACAGCAACTAATGAAAGCATTTTTATATCTTCAAGCCTGTTTCATCAATCCCCAATTAACTCATTTTAAATTATTTCAATTCCAAGCTCAAACTGCTAAAGCAGGAATCTGAACTGTTGAGGAAATTGCAAACACGTCCATTTTTCTTACTGGACCTTAAGATTAAAGCTCATGGCATCTATTAAGTCATTGTAAAGTAGAATGATACAGAGGTTAACAGTATGTACTCTGGAATAAGCTAGACTTGAGTTACAACCTTGGCTCTACCACTTACTAAGGAAATATTTAATAATAACTACTTCATAGGGTTTGTATAAAGATTAAATGAGATTATATTTGGAAGGCACATGTTAAATGCTCAGTAAATATCACTTATCATTATTGCTGCAAACTTAATAGTATCTATGTGGTTCTAATTACTAAGTTCCACAACTTGACAGCATTCATTACCGCATGCCACATGCCATCCTACTCAAGAGCAAGACGCTGACTTATAATGGAGATAGGTAAGAACTAGGAGATACGTAAGAATTAGAATTTCTCAAAAGGTTTTAAGGAGTGACAGCACCTGGTACACAGCAGGCACTCCCTAAATAGTTGTTAATTAATGGGAAACATGGAGAGGACCTAAGATAAAAATATATAAACAAATAGAAGAGAGTACAGAACTATATTCACAAGTCTAGGAGTGAACAGAGTGACCTAACACTCTCCTGATGTGTCAAAATCTCAGGGAATATATTAATACTATTTTTACTATTGATAATGTGTGAGACAAGGATGACAAAAATCTGATTTCCATAATCAAATTCACACCTTAATCAGGAAACACCAGGTCTTTATCCTCCTTGATTTGAATGTACTGAATTGGGAAAATATGGCATTTAGTCATGGTTACTGAAGGAACTAGAGCAAACACTGCTTTGTTCCTCTATGCTATACCTCTAGGGTTAAAGCACACATTATTAAGACACCATGGTAGCCAACCAACCAAGATGCTTCCATCCGCAGGAGTCCACAATTCTCTCTTCAGCATTACATAAAAGCAATGCTCTTTCTATCCTCCATCCTGTTCTCGGAATGGTAAAAGTTGGTATTTGCGGATATTTTCTAAAAGGTTATGACTATTCTAGGGAAGTTTTAATAAGAGGCCCTCTCACTCCAGTGGGAAGACAGGGAGAGATGTTTTCATTTGGCCCTCACAACTAACTCCAGCGCCCCTGCCAAATCCCTCACCCGCTCACATTAGTTCTGCTCACAGACCCTCCTCCCCTTCATACTCCCTCTCTCTCCCCCTCAAATCTAAAAGAAAAGCAGGCAGCAGCCTTGGAAAGAGTTACTTCATCCAGTTAGCTAATGGGTCACATATTCCATGGGAAAGGATCCAGGTATGGAAAAGAAGGGACGGTTAGGCCTTCTGTGTAAGGAGAAAGAGGAGTATTAACAACACGGTTTGTAGGTCTGGGTAAAAGGTGATAAAATTCCAGTTTGGGGGTGAAATGGGAATATTTTCCCATTATGCCCACATGCTGCCAGCTCCCCTCATGCCTGCTGGCATCTTCCCAGGCTTCTGTCTGGTACCTCCACTAAATACCTACAAGAATCAGACTCATTCCAAAGCTTCACAAAGAGGGAGGGGGAAGGCAAAAGATTCTGCCAAGTACTTTGATCTATGCAGGGGGTCTCAAGGGATTCAGCCCAGGGAGAGGTGGGAGGAAGGAAAAGACGCTTATATACCCTGCCAAACACATTCTCTAAAGACATGTCACCCCTTTGAGACTCAGTATCCAGTGAAGACTTAGGGCACAGGGTTCTCAGCCCCCCCCAGGGAAAGTTTAACTTTTGTATTCTTTATGATGCTAGCTTTAAAATAACAAATCACTAGGGCAAAAGAGCATTCCAAAAGAAAAATGTCCCAGATGAGCTGGGACTAACTAGATCCTGTTCTTTCTGACTCACATCTAAGAAAATAAAAAGCAAATTTATACCATAGTTGACTTTCAATAGCAATTCCATTTGGCAGCTAAAACCCAAACCCAAACCCAAACTAGTGCCGTCCATGAGATTCAAACAACACTGGAGCTCCTGGCACAGAACCGAAGGAAAAGCTATTGGAGAGGAGCTTTCAAGCCAAGGTCACAGCAGAGACAAGAAAAGAGAGAGCCAAGGCATATGACCAGGGCCTATGTCAATGAGACTCAGGGTTAAAGGACTCCAGAGTGACCCAGGCCAGGTAACAGAACTTGTAGCCTGGATGTGGGGCTGTAGTAGTTGCTCTATCAAAATCAGATCCTATATTTATTCAGCATGAAAAATCTAGCCATCATTGTACAGTTTCAGTACAGACTGAATTTAAGGATTTTTCAATGTGAAAGACTCCTCAGAAAGTTAGTTTCTGCACATATTGGAAATAGCTCAATGTGAAAAGATAACTGGGGAATTTAAGATGGGGTATTGGCCATACATACCCTTTCCTTCCAGAGTTCCACTGGAAGGACAGAAAAGGATATTTTCAAAAGAATGAAATGGAAACAAGGCTAGAAAAAAGTAAAAGGTGCCAGAACAGACCAAACATTTAAGGAAATCCTAAAAGATAGAAAGCAGATGGGCTCATGTTGAGAAAACAGAGCAGAAGAAACCCCAGGCCAAAATATGAGAGGTGAGAGTGATCTTCCTAAGGAGGCCCCTGGAAAGTTCCAAGCCGGTAGTCAACAAACATGAAGGGGGGTGGGCCAAGGAACAAGAATCAGATAATCAATTAACAAACAGCATTTTGCCATCATTCAGCAGCGATGCCAGCAGACATGTGGGTACAGGGATCTGACAGAGAAGAGTGGAATTTGAGGCCACTCTATCCCCAACAAACACAAAAAGGAAAAAAGAGGAAAGGCAGTTCTGCCCAAGGGAAAATCACCAAAATCTTCCTTTACATTCACAATAAGGCCCATTCTATTTTGGCAAGGTGGAAGGGGCATACTCCTCACACACATCCCGACCCACATCCACCTAAAGCAAAGCCTGATAGTCAACATGCTTTGCCCTTACACAAAACTCACAGTTATCCTCCTCCAGGGAAAGACTACAAGGGAAAGAGTCCTACACAACCATAGGAGAAACCCACACCAGCTGCCAACTTCAATCAGCCCAGTCTTTTGTCCGTAAATATGGCCCAACACCTAAGGATCATCAAAACTGAGAAAATCCAATAGCAGGAAAAAAGACAATCCCAATAAAATTCAAGAACAGAAGAAAACTTTATAAAAATTTCAACTAGTAATTTCAGAAAGGCAGACAAACTGCATCCACTAAGCAACAACAGGGTGCTATTTATAAATAAAAATAAAAATGAAGCAAATCATAAAATAAGGGTTTCTAGAAACCAAAATATGATATCCAATATAAAAATATAGTAGAATGAATGAATAACAAAATGGGCAGAGCTCAAACTAGTGATCCAGAAGAAAAAGATGAGGAAAAGACAAAGCATTTAAAAATGAGAGAAAAGTTAATATGAAGGGAAAGACCAAGAATTCCTCAAAAAGGAGTTCTAAAAGCAGAGACAAAGGTAATAAGAGGATAATTTTCCCTGAACTAAAGAAAAACGCTCGTTTCCAGACTGAAAGGGCCCATCAAATGTTCAAGACGAAGAATGAAAAAAAGGTGAACTTACAAACACTGGTTAAATTTCAGAACCCGATGCTATAAAGTCTGTTTCTATTGAGTTGAGATTTTCTACTCAATTTATAGATAAAGCAGTGAAACTGAATTATAGTTATTGAAGAGACATGTAAATATTTAAAATATAAAAATAAAAACTAATCAAACTTAGAGATGGACTGTGGGAGGGAGGGTAGGATATGATGTGAGCTCAACAAACATCAAACTGAGAATTAACAATGTAAAGTCAAGAAAAAAATAAATAAATCAACTGCATTAAGTTACTAACTGTTATAAGTCTAAGGAGTGAAACAAGTTAGAATTTTATTTACTCCATATATGTATTCAATTTAAAACAACTTCTGATGAGAATTTTGCAAAGAATCAAGATACTGATGGCTTTTGAAAAAAAGAAAAACGAGTAGACAGAAGGAAAAAGAAACAGAGGAAGGGAAGGGAAAGGCGGCAGCAGCCAGGATGCCAAATTAACGTTAATCTGCTTAACACCCTTGAGAGCAGGAACCCAAAGTTCTGTTCACAGTAGAAGCTAAACATATGTGCTACCAATTAATGCTTAGTGCTGAAGAATTAGCAAGGCAATATGCTGAAAGCAGACAAGGTACCTCTTTTCTGCTGACACAAAAGGCTGCCCTCCCCCAAAATTTCATAGAGTGACTTATTAAGCTTTGGACTAACTGTTGGAGCAGGAGGAAGTTTCTGCCAGTAAGGTGAACAATAGCCAACTCATATCTACCCTCAACTTACCACTGAATGCAGATTTCAGAAGGGCACATCTGCTCTTAATGAAATGGAATCATATTAGTTAGTATCCAGGACAAAGAGTGAAGGATTAAAAAACAAGTTAAGGAAAGAGGTTTGCCATCCGCTGGGTACTTACGTTGTTGATCAGGTAGACGCCCCGCCCCCTAGAAGAAGCCACTGGTTTTACTATCCAAGGTCCCCGGTCCTTTGAATATGAATCTGCTCAAAATATTGGGAGATAAAAAGGGAAGAAACAGAGAGATAGAATAAACATGTTTATTGTCTTAACTTTCAATAATGGTTATCTAATCAGGGACCCCCAAAATCTTCCAAATTTCTAAGTGTAGGGCAGCAGCTAAAATTAGCATTTTGGACTAGCCTTAAAAAATGAAAATGGGCTGGGCACAGTGGCTCATGCCTGCAATCCTAGCACTCTGGGAAGCCCAGGCGGGAGGACTGCTTGAGGTCAGGAGTTCAAGGCCAGCCTGAGCAAAAGTGAGACCCCATCTCTACTAAAAATAGAAAAAATTAGCCAGGCATGGTGGCATGCCTGTTGTCCCAGCTACTTGAGAGGCTGAGGCAGGAGGATTGGTTGAGCCCAGGAGTTTGAGGCTGCAGTGAGCTATGAAGACACCACTGCACTCTACCCAGGGTGACAGAGCAAGACTTTGTCTCAAAAAAAAAAAAAAGAAAAAGGGAGGTAGGGAATGAGGGGGCAGGAGGGTGAGGAGGGAGAGAGGAATACGGAGGAAGAGAAAGAAGAGAAGAAGAAAGCAAAATTCCTTACATAATTATTTCTCCCACCATTTCCCCTCTTTCTTGAATGAGAGGATAAAAACAAAATAAGCCAAACATCTGGATGTGAGTCTATGACTGTCACAAACAACCTTCATGAATCTTTGAAATTCTCATCTCTGTTAAGGACCTCCAGCAAACAGTGACAATGTTAAGTCAAAAGCTAGATCTCCCAATATGGTTACTTTCCTTAAATAATTCCTTAGAGCCTTTAAGAAAAAAATTGCCTTAAATCAAGCAACGTGCAAGTGGAGAGGAAGGACAATAATTTACAAGTGATTAAAAGGTATCATTTGCTTCTGTTCCTTTCCCAAGTTCAAAGCTTTGGATTGTGAGGAAAGAAAGCTGACAACTGATACTAAGACCCCCAAAGGCTTATAAATGGTCTGGGGAGAAGCAGAGGGCTCTGTCTTCCACTTAGGGAATGTCAAAAGTTGGGGGAGAACCAGGGACAGAGGACTCATTGCTGCTGAGTTCTCACAACCCTGACAGGAGAGAGGTTACCTAGTCCTTACTCTCAACTCTGCCCCTTTCACTTTTGATGAAATACTTTAGGTAGCAGCAGTGATTACTGTTTGAAAACAGGAGGGAAAAAAATGGAAGATGAAAAGAGATTTACTTGATATTTTTACTTGATATTACTTGATATTTTTCTTCTCTGAAAGAAGAGAAACAGGGAAGGAATAGGTAATTGTGGGAAAATAAGTAAATACAACCTTTTTGAACAGTTCTCAGAATTGCCTAGGTTGCTGTTCACCAGGATATTAGCACCATTTCATCTAGAATAAGCAATATAAACCTAATAAAGTTCCCTATTAGTTCATGTTTCTCTGGTTTGAGTTATCAAGAGGCAAGTACTTCCACCTGTGTGCTAATCCGCCTACCCTCTTTCCCCACATAAGTACACAAACTTCCCTCCACCCTGCATCTGGGCCTACACCAGGCATGCCTTCAGGAGGAACAAGCTTGGCTCAGCTCCTCTCCCCCAAGACTTGCCAGCAACTACTGCCTCTTTTTCTTTCCTCTCCCTCTGGTATGAGCCAAATAGTCTCTTCAAGGCCTCCCAACAGGAACTTGACTTTGTCAGTGCCACAAACCATTTCACCAGGAGGAAAAAAAGATCTCTTTGTTCACTCTCCCCCTTCTTCCCCTGCCTTTTCCCTTGATGCAGAATTAATAGAATTAGAAAAATTCAACGTGCCACACAGAATTTAAAACTCTACGAGCAATTCTACTTCCAGAACTGTATTCTCTAGTTCTACTCACACATGTGTGAAATGTTTTACATACAAGATTGTTAAATGCTGCATTATAATAGCAAAGGATTAATTAAACACACTATATTGCATCTATATGAGGGGTCAGCAAACTTTATTTTGCAAAAAGCCAAATAATAAATATTTTAGGTTTTATGGGCCATGCAACCACTGTTGCAACTACCCAACTCTGCCATGGTAGCTTGAAAGCAGCCATAAACAATATGTAAAAAAGGGGTGTGGCTGTGTATACATAAAACTGAATTTCATATGATTTCCACATGCCACAAAATCTTACTCTTTTCCCAACCATTTAAAAATGGTTCTTAGCTCGTGGGACATATAAAAACAGGCAGAGGACTGAGGACTGTAGTTTGCATACATCTAATCTACAAACTAGAATACTGAGCACATACACAAAACGAGAACTGATACAGAATGATCTCAAGGACAGCTTGTTAAGTGAAAAAAAGCAAAGTGCAGGGAAATGCATATTGTATACTCCCATCTGTTCACTTACACACACACATTATTTGCTAGTAAAGCAAAGAATATCTCCAGAAGGATATGGAAGAAAACTAGTAACACGGATCACCTCTAGAGGAGAGAACTGCATGACTAAGGAAAAGAGGAGAAAGGAGGCTTTTCACTGACTATACTTTTGTAATTTCTTTTCTACCATGGGAATATATTACCTTTCAAAAATACAATTTATATAATTTTCAAGGCCTGCTGTGGAAGACATATTTATAGTTATGACAAATAAATTAAATCTCCATAAAGTGAGGTCACTGAATATGTATATGTATAGTTTACATATTTTTCTCATTTTGCCATTTTCCCCAGATACCGAGGAGACAACGGATTACCTGGGCACAGATGCTATTAATATTAAAACAAAAAATTACAAAATGTTCTAAATTTCATTCATTCAGTACCTCTAAGTATCTAATCTGTGTTACTCAGTTTGCTTGGTGTGGGCATACAGTAGTGAAAAGGATAGTCTTTACCCTTACAAAGACTAGACTAGCAGAAAAGACAGACATTGAACAAGATATTATAGACACTGGAGGAATAAAGAGGAAGTACAGGGTGCTATAGGAATATCTAAGAAAATGACCAAAGCTGCAGTGACAAGCACATGTAGAAAATTCTCACTTCCAGAAAAGGGTAAATCTAACTAAATGTAATTTTTGGCACCTAACACATTGTTTAATCAATCCTACACTGTGAATTAGACTTATCAGAAGTTAGTGCTTCTGGTGCTTCACTATTACCACATTCTTGAAATTATAAATATACAAGATTGTCTTTCACGCAAGGCTTTTCTCTTTGATTTGCAGTATTTCAGAGCAAGGATTGATAGATTTCTTTTATAGGTTCTAAAAATGTGGGTAGGAAAGAAGAAAAATCAGATGATGAAGCAGGGCAGAGAGCTCAGGAACCTCTGCTTTAGGATGAAGATGTACCAAACGGGTTCCACAATTCTTTCCAGTGCCTTCCATTCCTAGAGTGCCAGCATGCTTGGCCCAATGGAAAGAGCACTGAACCTGGAGTAGAAAGACCTGAGTTCTAATTCCGGCTTTTCAACTCCATGGGTAATTTACTTAAACCACCTAATCTCATCTTTAAAATGAAGGTAGCATTTAGCCTGAATTGCTATATGATCTCTTATAACTCTAAAATTATGATTCTATAAATGTACTGATTGCTTTGAAATCTACTCATCTGTAACTAATTGGCTGAAAAGAAAATTCGTATCTTAGAATCATTCCTCAGTCTTTCTTACAACTAGAGATGGCCACAGAACACAATGCTGAGGAAAATTTTGCTTTTCTGATACTGGCACCACCCCATCTTTGCTTTCTTCTTTCTGCTTAGAAAGCTGTCCTTGGGGAACATGGCTAGAGCTGGCAACAAAACCTCAGGGTCACAGACCTCTAATTCTACTAAAAACTGTAACTGGCAATAGTGACACCAGCAACCTAGAGAGGTCTGTGCCATGTAATGCCAACCCCTACACTCTAATTACTGGGAACAGTTTGGAAGGTATCCAAGCTTTAACATCTCTGGAGATAGTCATTAGTCTCTCTGGGCTACATCTCCACAGAGACAGATTTAAGGTTTTCTCTTATTAGAACAAAAAGCTATAAATTCATAAAATTACTTGGCTAGTATCTCTAGTGACTTCAAGCAATCCTCATGTCCAACCCTTACCAGTTCTCTTTCAAAGGTCCTTCAGAAGCTATTCCAATCCCTTCCTGCCCCTTTCAGACACCCAAACCCATCCCTAGGCCCCTCACTCCTGGCACAAGATCTCATCAGCCTCTTCACCAAGAAGGCTGGGAATTGTAACATAAACCTACTTACTTGCTTTCCTCTCCATCTAAAATGTTATCTGGATCATCACTTAGCCTTCTCCCTTTCCTCCTTCTAGGGGAGACGTGCCCATCTCTCTTTCTAACACTCATCCTTCTGCTTGGGCTCTTGGTGTAACCCTCTCCTGCCTCCCCTGAGACCTCATTCCTCTTCAATATTCCTCTGCTCTCTGATCACGTGTGATCAATATTCCTCTTCCTCTCTTTCTTTTTCTCTCCCTTAATAATCACATCCATCTCCATACCTGCAACCTCCAGAATCTATGTCTCTGGCTAGAATTCAAAGCTGCTTTCACAACTGCCTACAAAACATCACTGCATGGATACCCTGTAGACACCCAAATCCATACCTTGTCCAACATTTAACGTTTCTCTTCCCCTTTAACAGCTCCTCCTTTACGTTCCTGCTTACATTCCTTGATTAAAGACCTAATGATTCTCCTAGCTTCTCAGACTCAAAGCTCTGGAGGCCTCTTTTGCTCCACCTCACTCTCCACATCATAGTCAGTGAATCTTGTTTATTCTCCCACTCTGTCTACTCAAACGAATCCATTTCCACCTCCTGGTTCAGTCCATCAACACTTCTTATCCACCTCACTGCAATAACTTTCAAAGTGACCACCTTTTCCTTCTTTCTGCTTCTTCTGATTCTTTTCACACAATTATTTTTCTAAAGGCCAGTCTGTTTACGCCCCTTTCCTGCTCAAAAATTTCCTATTGCCCATATTCAATTAAGGGCTATAGGGCCAAGAACACAAGAATCATGGAGAAAACAGAATTTCTGGGTTTTATATGCTGGAAGGAAATCAAAGGAAAAGAGGCGAACTTTAAACAGACTTCACAAAGAAGAGGAATATCTCTTTGAAAGAGGAGGTGGTAGGAATAGATGGATTTCTCCCCTGTTAGCTTAACACAATTAACCTGATGATGTTGGATTTCTCCCAACTGAATTTAAGCATAGAAGTCACAGACCCTGGACGATTGGCGCAGAATGACTGGCATCCTGGCAAGACTGAAATCAAGATTCCTCTTTACTATCCCATCTTCCCTGTCCCATCTCTTCCACAGACACAGTAAGTCCCTGCTGTGGTCTTTGCATGCCAATAGCAGTGATTGATTTGTACTGGAGATCAAGAAACATCCTTGGCCTGCAGTAATCTCCTTGGGGCTAAATGTGGTAGCTTTAGGTTATAGCTGTAATAATGCTATGTGTTCTATTGACCTTTCAAAGTAATTTCTGTTAGAAAACAAAACACATAAGAGTTTGAATAACATGCTGAAGAGGCAATTCAGTTGAAACACAGGTCTGGCTTGAGCTGATGGAGAAACTAACTCTAGCCCATCATCTGAATAAACACCACCACTCCCCTCCCCTACCTCCAGAGGGTGGGAAGAGTACAGCTGAAGAAGAAAGAGCAGGGGGAAGGAAAAGAGGACTTTCAAGTTAGATTCCTTAGACTTTAATAGGGAATTATTCTGGACTTTAATTTCTCTTTAGAAATTCAACAGGAGAGGTTCATATCTGGGACTCTTATGTTACTGACATGTTACTTGAAGCATTTTCTTCCATCATGTTTGGCTTATTATGTAATTTTTTTATTTTTATTATATAACAATATAGTTATAACTTAATATATAATATAACTTAATTATATAATATAACTTAAAATAAGAAATAGTATTAAACATTTATTAAGCTCCTATCCAGCCCCATTCCAAGTGCTTTCCACATATTAACCTACTTAAACATCCTGACAACACTACCAGGTCAGCAATAGTAATAGTGCCATTTTATAGCTGAAGAAGCTAAAGCACAGAAGTTTGAGTAACTGACTAAAGTCACATAGCAGACAATTCTTAACTACAAATTCTCAGCTTTCAGTGCACTGTAGCTTTGAAGTTGATTTATTTAATTAGTAGCTCTACATGACCCATTTCAGAGTCTTCTGTGGACAGACAATGAAATGCCAACCAATGGTCCCAGCTGGAGCAAGCAATGCTATCAGAGAAGTGGGGAAGCAGTTTCTGATGAAGTGTTGGTCTCTTCTCCCAAAACATGAAGACCTTACTGGGTGACCCAGTCAGACTGGCAAGTCCAACAGGTTAAAAGAACAAAAAGTGCCAGGCATGGTGTCTTACCCCTGCAATCTCAGCTACTCATAAAGCTGAGGTGGGGGGATCACCTGAGCCCAGGAGTTCAAGGCTAGAGTAAGCTATGATCATGGAGTGCCATGAAGGTACTCCAGCCTGGGTGACAGAGCAAGACCCTGTCTCTTAAAGAAAAAAAAGAAGAATCAAAAGTCAGGAGGTCTGGGGAGAACTCTCTTTTGTCTCCATGGTACTTCCTCTATCCATAAAGCAGGAACAGTCTCTTGGATTTCTTGAGAGGAGCACTGTCTGTTTTCTCTGTGTCTCATCTGATTCTCCTCACAAGAGAAGCGACTTCTCTCAGTGCCGCTATTGGGCCATGGACATTGTAGGCACGCTGCCCAGTGTCTTTTAGCCATAAAGCACAGAGGAGAAGAGCACGGCCTCTAAAGCCAAACTGCCAGTTTGAACCCCAATTCCACTATTTGCAAGCTGCATAACTTATGGGAAGTTTCTTAACCAATCTGTACCTTAGTCTCCTCATTTGCAAAACTACCACAGAGTAGAGATGCCACTTAAAAGAGTGCCTTATAGAAAGTAAATATTCATTAAATGTTAACTATTATTATAGTTACTATTTAAACTCTCACAAAAAACCTGCCTCACATCTTCTCTGTACTTGTGCCTCTTCTGTGTTCTAAGCCTACTGAGCCAGGCTCTGCCCCTGCAGAGGAAAGCCTAAAATAGCCAGCACCTTTCCCTGGGCCAGGGTAGGTAAGTTCACAATAAGGCAAAAGAAATAAGAAGCCCATATCAGACCTGGATCCAGGCCACATGGTCCTATGTCACTTCACCAGCAATACAGCTGACATTTGGGTATCTAATTGGTACTTACATGTGTTTTTTGATTAGTCTGGACTCAAAGAGGCGATGATGTGACTAACTTCCCAACTCCAACATCAAAATATACATGATACTTGTATCCCAAAGAACATAAATCACACAAGTCCAAAAACCAAGCTGGCAAAATATGTCTTAAATGGCAAGGGAAAAAGGGACACCAAAGGAAGCATATGTATTAACAATTCATATGCAGAAATACAAAGTGTCCTTACATAGGCACTAACTCCTCAGTGGAGAGAAAAGACATTGAAACAAAAATACACAACACAGGGTATGCTTATATGACACCAGTGTGGGCTTACATAAATGATACTGACAAGCTTACTAAGAATAAATATACAAGTACACAATCAGAATAAAAATAGTTTTAAAATTAGCTCTGCAACTCTTTTACCAAAGAACCACAATTTTTTAAGGATTTGAAAAGCCTCAATTGGTTGACAACTTGAGGCAGCCTCTGGGGTAAATTTACCCCAAGTTCAGTTGCTGGTGATTGGGGCATTCTCAGGCAAGCACTTACTACAGAATTCCGCGTACTCAGCTGGCAGGAGGAAGGTCTGAGGGAGGATGTGAAAAGCCTTGAATCCATGCGTATGCTGCATTCGAATGATGTTTTTGTACAGTCGGTCCTTCCGAGTTAGCTCATAAGACCTAAAAATCAAAAAAGTATTTCCATTTCAGTAAATTATGACTCAGAAGCTTTCTTATGTTATCACATTCTAAAGAGTTCATAGTTCACAGTACTAGAGCAATTAAAAAAAAAATAAAGCAAGAAGTGTCAAAGTGAAATGTCAGAGGTATCCACTGTCAAGCTTAATATTTAAGGAAATCAGATCCAATTTTATTTTTATTGTGAGGGTACATCCTCATTCTTTCAAACACAGTTTGGCTCGTATTATCTTTCAAATTTTTTTTTTAGAGCAATTTTTGTGAAACCAAGGATAAGTAAAAAATTCGTGTTATTTTCTAGTATAAGTTCCATCATGGAACCAATGCTGCGCCAGACAGCTCAAAATATCAACAATGCGTTTGGGAAGGATGTGGCTAAGGAAGGCACACTACATCGATGGTTTGAGAAGTTCTGTCCTGGTGATTTTAATACTGAAAATGAGCCACATGGGCAACCTGAGACCAGATAGATAATGATGAGCTGGAAGCTACAGAAGGGAATCCATCTCAGCCTACACACAAATTAGCAGCAAGGTTTGATGTTACTATTCCAACAATATTGGACCATTTTAAACAAATTCGCAAGGTAAGGAAGCTGGATGGATGGGTACCGCATGAATTAAACAAGCGTCAGAAGAGAAGCGTCTCGAAGCTTGCCTTTCTTTGCTGTCACAACACAAAGGCAAGCCATTTCTAAACCGTATTGCTACATGTGATGAAAATTGATTCTTTTTGACAATCGCGAGCATTTGGCACAATGGTTCGATAAAGATGAAGTGCCAAAACACAGTCCAAAACTGAATACTCATCAGAAAAAGCTAATGATGTCTGTTTCATGGTCCAGCGCTGGTATTATCCACTACAGCTTCATGAAACCTGGCCAATCCATTACAGCAGATGTCTACTGTGACCAGTTGGACAAAACAATGAGGATGCTTGTGATGAAGCAGCCGAGATTGGTCAACAGACAGGCCAATCCTCTTGCAAGACCACCTGTCGCACAAACAACACTGCTCAAACTACAGGGGCTGGACTTGGAAACTCTGTCATCCATGGTATTCACCAGACCTTACATCAATTGACTATCACTTCTTCCAGGCTTTGGACCACTTCTTACAAAGAAAAATATTCAATTCTCAACAAGCTGTGGAAAATGCCTTTTACGTTTTTCATCACCACTCACTCTCCAGGCTTCTTTACTGCTGGCATAAACAAGCTACAGTTAAGATGGCAAAACTGCATTGATATCTTAGGCACATACTTTGATTAACTGTACTGCTTCCTGTTTGAGATATAATAAATTTCTGATTCAAAAGAGGACATTTCATATTTAATGACCTAATACCATGGGTCTGATATGTCTTTCCTGCATAAGGCCCAAGAGAGACCTTAATTTTAGACTATAATGATCCTATTAAAATTCCAAGTTAGAAATCCCATTGGGAACTTAACTACATCATCAAGAGATGGATACAGAAGAGGTAAATGATCACCTTAAAATCAAGGTAATAGCTGCTCCCTATATCAGGGGGTATATTCTTGTGTACAGTACTGCAAAAATACACTTCAGTTAGCTTCAACTGGTCTCATAAGTCTATGATTTGTTCCACTGCTTAAAAACCATCTAACAATCTTTGTTGTAACCATTAAAAATTTATTCCACCTGTTCCTCAGTTCAAATGTTTTACTATGATTTCAAAGACTGCCTTGTCACATTTAGGTCTATCAAACATTTTTTTCTTACCCACTGTCCTCTTCAGAAATCTAGAGCAGAGGCACTCAAATTTTAGTATACATATAAATCACCTAGAGAGCTTCTTAAAAATGTATTTTCCTGGGCTCCACCTTTCAGAATACTGGGATGAAGAGCCCAGGACTCTACATTTGAAACAAGTACCCCAGGTGATTCTGGTATCAATGGTCCAGGGCCCACACTACACCACTGATTTAATCTACAACAGTAATTTCCAAACTTCCCTGTTACAAATCACCAATGCTTTTTAAATATATAACTTTCTAGGTGTATATTTACCTAGAAAGGTAAAGTACCTGAAAGGTGCTTCTTAAATATACACCTACTCTGAAGATGGTGATTTCCATGAATCTGCAATGGGACGTGAGAATGTGTATTTTAAAGTACCCCAGGTAATTCTTATCATTAGGGAATCAGAAACACTGAACCAGAGGGTACGAAAAAGAACTTACTCTCCTATGAATGCCCAGTATCAGTGGTCCTCAAACTTTTTTGCTTGGTACACAAATTTTAGGAAACTATGTATCCTCTTGCATGTTTAAGTGGACATCTAAGATTTTTCATCATAAATTTTAAATTGTTCCAAAAAATCTGAAGAATGGTAAATATTATTTTAAAATAAAACTATAACACCATACTTAAGTATATTTGATGGAACCTGAATAACATCAGAATTCAATACCTCCCATAACATTTTAAAAATAATTAGAGAAAAAGTTCATTTTTTTCAGCAAAATTTGCACTATTTAAAATATTTTTTACTGAAGTTAACATATATACAGATAAGTACACACATTACATGTGCAGAGCATAATGAGTTTTTACAAAGTGAACATACCTGTGTAACCACCACTCAGGTTAAGTACAGAAGATTCCCAGAAGCTTCCATCAGATCCTTACCTAGACACTACCCCCAATTACCCTTGTTTTAATTCTTCCATTCCATTTTCCCCAAAGAATGTATTTAGCCTAACAGAACGTATTTAATGCTGGTCTTTAACATCATATCATACCTTCTCTACAGCAAAAACATACATAGGAATTGATATGTAACATTTTTTAATTTCCTGTGAGCATAAGATTGTAACCATTAAAAAAAAATGTATACATACACACACACACACACACACACACACACACACAGAGGACTGATTATCACTGCAAGTATTATAGTATACAATTCATCAGAACACCATAAATATTCTAAATTTTGATTAAAATGCGTTACACACAAAAATAGAAATTTTACTGGAAGAAAAAATATCAGAGGAGATTAAGGAGACATGACAACTAAACGTAACGTGGGATCTTGGAACAGAAGAGGACATCAGTAGAAAAAGTAGCAAAATAAGAATAAAGTCTGTAGGTTAGTTGGTAGTAGTATACCAATGTTAATTTCTTAGTTTTGATAATTATACCACAGTTATATCAGATATTAACATTAGGAGAACTGAGTAAGGGATACACAGGAACTCTTTATTATTTTTGCAACTTTTCTGTAAGTCTAAAATTATTTAAAATTAAAAGTTAAAAAGTTATGCTAAGAAAGAGCTCACAAAGTTATGTCAAGAAAGAAAATATTAAAGTGCTTGAATTTCTTTTGTATGTGAGTTAGAAGTCTTTGGATTGAAACAGGAGAGATATAGCAGCAGAAGCCACAAAGTATACTGCAATTAGAAAATGGATCACGAACGTTCTCAAACTTACAAGTATAACACATTCAAAGATTAGTCAAGGAAAATATAGGTTGGAATTTGTTATTACTGACTCCAAATTGAGATGGAATTCCTATACACCTACAGGAATACTTCAAAAACTGTGAAAATAAATAATATACTACGAACATGAAGAATGTAGACTCTAGTATGGGCTATTTCAAATACTGCCTCGATATCTATTTAAAATGGAAGTATCTGATTTACCTCAAGCAGCCAGTCATACATTTAGAAAACCAAATCCATATCTTCTAGGCATTAAGGAAAAAAATAAGGTTTAAATTATTTTCTATCAATGGAGTTCAGACATAAAATAAAACCAGGATTTGCTATGAAGACTCAAAATACACAGCAACAGAGAGAGACAACACGGGTCAGTTTTTATACACATTGAGTGGGTATAAGACCATTGAATTAAAAAAATCAAGCAACAGCCATCATTTCATGAAAATAAGCAGAAAAGCATACGAGGTAACTGAAAATAAAGCTAGTTAGCATGAAAGACTAACTTGGGTTTAAGACCTGGAAATAAAATGTAATCACTGGCCAAATAAAAATTATTTTATTGGATTTGTATCTCTTAATTACATAGGTGAGACTAGCTTCCCTCTCTCTCCATTAGGTCATGTATTTCTTCATGGTTGAATGCTGCTAGAATAAAGTGGGGTTCCAGCATTAACATTTTTCCTATTTTTCATAGTTGTACACCCTAAGAAATCTTGTTCACATAAATAGTAGCTAAAATATACAGTGTGTACTACGTGGCAGGCACTGTTCTAAGCACTTTATATCTTGATATATTACAACAGCCCTATGATGTATGTGCCATTAATACCTTCTTTTTACCAATGAGGAAACTGACATCCAGAAAGGTCACTTGCCCAAGGTCACTCAGCAGAGCTGGGACCTGGGCCCAGGTAGTTAGCTTCTAGCCACTAAGTAATAATACTGCTTCTCTAGGCTACAATCAATAAATGCAACTAGAAGGAGTTTTCTATAGCAATGACACTCAACTCTTTGAACTCCTTCCTAATTACATGTCAAAAATCACAAAATGATCTGTCATTAAAAATTATGTTTATGCCAGGAGCAGTAGCTCAAGCCCATAATCCCAGCATTTTTGGAAACCTAGGCAGGAGGATCACTTGAGCCCAGGAGTTCAAGATCAGACTGGGCAACATAGCTGGACCCTGTTTCTACAAAAAATAAAAACTTTCTAAAAGTTTAAAAATCATGTTTAATAGTCTATCAGCTGATAATTAGATGTTATCCTTCAAATCTTTAAAAACAAAGAAATGGAAACCACCATCATGCAAAAAGGATTTGTTATTCTGTTACTAGAATTCAATTTGACACCAATTTTTTTGAACCTTTCTTTGGAACCCTGAAAATTTCTACACCAGGATAGGATAACACAGCAGATTAAGAGGCTAGCTGGTTTTTCCTAAGTGGCCAAAGGCGAAAAGAAAAAAGAAAAAAAAAAGATTCTAGGTGGGCCATTCTTTTATAAAGGTGAAAAACAGTAACTATGAAAGGGAGGTGAGAAAGGAGAACCCATTCTCATGAGGTGATCTCATAAAGATCAATTTTAGGAAAGAGAACCAGAAATTGTCTACATAGCCCTTGGAAAGTGTTCATACATGTTCAGGGATATGAATACATCAGTTTGATTTCAGACTGCTGCCCTATATCACAACCTTCTTCTTCTTCTTCTTCTTTTAGGAATATTAATTATCTTTGCTGGCTACATGCCCCAATGTCAGGTACCTTTAAATGGAACAAAGCAGCTACAAGAGCATTACCTGGGAAAGTGATTAACCTTTTGTGCTTCAGAGAGGGTGCGAAGTAAGAAGGGCTTCAGGTGGGATCCTGTCCACATTAGATTATAGTCAGTGCTGCTTGGGTGAACCTAAGGGCAGATAGACAAGAAGGCAAAACACATCAGAGCTAGCCCCTTTCCAGGAAGAGCAATGGCACACAAGTCCATAGTGATTTTTCATCCACAGAGCACTCACAGGGGTGGCCCAGTTAGTACATGAGCCTATTGAGACAAATCAGAGTATCACAGAACCCAGGGACAATCAAGTTCAAGAAATGGGCGAGTCAGGCAAATCCTAGATGCAGTAAGCAAAATAAATTAACCTTCTATAGAAATCCATGATGTCTCTTAATATTTTTGCAATATCAAAGTATGAGATGAGGACCCAAACCCCAAACTCCTCTTTCAGACTGTTCTCATGTCCTCGTAGATAATGAGTATAAAGTGTTGGTCACAACTACAATAAAAACTTACAGTAGCACACAACTTAGAATTCATTACTTCATTCATTAGAATTCATTTGTCCATTCATTCAACAAATATGTACTCCTGCCTATAACATGATAGGTACGATGTTAAGTGCTAGAGATAAAAACAGCAACAAGACATAACACAAACTGGTATCAGAACTTCCTTAAAATGTCTCCTACAGATCTCAGCTGAGGATAAGGAACTAGCAACCAGACTTTTATCAACTCTGAAAATATCTATAGTGGAAGTCTGTCCAGCCTTTTTGTCTATCCTTTTTAATGACAGCATCATCCCAATTTTCCAATTTTCTTTGGTGAATGATGTACTCCTTGGTTTTAAAGAACCTGCCCTTTACCCACCCCTTTCCTTCCCCCAAGGAATGGATTCATGACCCAAGCCAGGCCAGTCATTTGTTCTCCAGAATGTGATTCTTGAGCAAAGAAAGGCACAAGGACAATGGAGTCCAGCCATGTCCATGGCAGTGCCCTGAGGAAATGATCCTGAAGATTCCTGTTCCTAGATCCATGGGACTGTCCTGGTCTCTCTCCTTTCAAAGGCCTGCCTTTTCAGCTTTTTCTCGGATTCTGCTAGCCCCATCTGCACACTTTTACTACAAATCCCTTTTGGTTTAAATTAAGCATAGTCTGTTTCTGTTGCTTGCAATCGAAGAAACTTAACTGGTATTGGGCAATTCCTTATGGAAAACTCTGCCTCTAGCCCAAGCCCAAAAATATAGCAAAAAAAAAAAAATTTTTTTTTTAAATCCTGTGGAAATGTTTTCCATGTATCACAAGAAGAAACTGGTGAAGCCACTTAGTAATTCAATCCGAGTTCTACGTCATCACTAAGGATTGGTCCCACGTACTTTCTAGAGCTGGCCCTGTTAATTGGTGAAGTCAGTTAGGTGGCTATGATTTTCAGCTTTTGAGCAGATCAGATAAGGCAGTAAAATTAAGCTTACTTCATGAAATCCATGGGCTGTCAGAATGCTGCGTACCAGGCGACTGTCCGTTCGCACAATCTTGTAAGACAAATGGTAACGTTCTAAAGAAAAACACAGAATCAAATTCAGTAACCAGAAAGTTATCCATAAAAACAGAAATAAACTGTAAGATGGTGCCTTGCTTAATTATACTCAATAACATTATACTGCTACTCTTAAAACTAACATAAATAAGTTGAGGATTATTTTGGACCAAATGTTCTTAACCTGAAACTTGGGGTTCACTAAACGTGGACAGGGAGAAAAATTACATCCTTGTTTTCACTACTTTTTTTTTTTTGAGGGTCTTGCTCTGTCACCTGGGCTAGAGTTCAGTGGCATGATCATAACTCTCTGCCACACAAGACAGGCCTGGTATATCTAACTATGCCAAAAAAGAAGGAAAATGCTCAAAAACTGATTAGGGACATGTCACAAAGAGTATGAAGGGACTCCCAATGGCCAAATTCGAGACAATCTAAACATAAAATCAATAGTGAGGCTGAGCACAGTGGTTCACACCTGTAATCCTAGCACTTTGGGAGACCATGGCAGAAGGATGGCTTGAGATCAGGAGTTTGAGACCAGGCTGAGCAAGACGAAGACCCCATCTCTACGCAAAATAGAAAAAAATTAGCGGGACGTGGTGGCATGTGCCTGTAGTCCCAGCCACTTGGGAGAGTGAGGCAGGAAGATCGCTTGAGCCAAGCCCAGGAGTTTGAGGTTGCAGTGAGCTACGATGACACCACTGCACTATAGCCTGGGAACTGAGTAAGACCCTGTCTCAAAAAAATAAAATAAAAAAAGAATAGTGACAGAGATAGATTATAATGCATAAAAGAATCCATGAATCCACATTTATAACAAGGTAAGAACGTATACTGTTTTCTTTTGCTCCTGTAACAAATCACCACACTTGGAAATTTAAACACAAATTTAATTGTTTTACAGATGTGCAGATCAGAAGTCTAACACAGGTCTCACCAGGCTACAATCAAGGCATTGGCAGGGCTATATTGCTTTTTGTAGGACCTGGGTAAGATCTGTTTCCTTCCCTCTTCCAGCTTTTAGTGGCCACCCCCATTCCCTCCCTTGTGGATTACAGTCCCTTCCTCCATCTTTGAAGGCAGCAACAGTGGGTCTAGTTCTTCTAATGTCACAACACTCTGAACTATTCTACCTCCTTCTTCCATTTTAAAGAACCCTTGTGATTATATTGGGCCCATGTGGATAATCCAGGACAATCTACTTAAGGTCAGTTGATTAGCAACCTTAATTCTATCTATAACTTTAATTCCCCTTTTGCCCATGAAGGTAACATATTCACAGGTTCTGGGAATTAGGAGCTGGACATCTTTGGGAGGTCTATTATTCTGCTCACCAAAGAAAAGAAAGCTCTTCATTCCAAAAAGTCCAGCTAATAAATGTGGAAGGAAAGACAGAATTAGAAAATCACCACTTTATAAAAATCATAAGAGTGAAGTGATTCAGAAAAGAATCAATGGAAACCAATAGGTGGAGACTATTAGGGAATAGGATACTCATACATCTCAAAATATCATGCCAGAGAATGCTTATAACAAAGGGGAAAAGGTACCTGTGCAATGAAGCAACTTGGTAAACACTATCTTAACCATATGGTCAAACTTGCCATCACCAATAATGCAAAATAATGACATAATGAACTTCCAAATGTGATACACTGAGAAGGACACAACTTCACTAAGCAATATTCCTACAAATTTTTAAAAATTTCAATCTAAACATGGAAAAATCAGATAAGGATGACAACCAAGCTTAAGGATAACTGCAAAACAGGATGGGGCTGGTGGTGCAATGGATAACTGTAAAACAACTAGTCTGGAATATTTAAAGATGTCAATGTCATGAAAGAAAAAAAAGTCTGCAAAATGCCTGTAGATTAAAGTAGACTAAAGAAATATGACAACTAAACGTAATCTTTGATTGGATCCTGAATAGAAAAACAAAAAGCCACTATAAAGGACAAAGTTAGAACAATGGGAAAATCTGCATAGGGACTGTAAATTAGATAATAATATTTTAGGCTGGGCCTGGTGGCACACACTTGTGATCCCAGCACATTGGAGGCCAAGGTAGGAGAAACGCTTGAGGCCAGGAGTTCAAGAACCAGCCTGCGCAACATAGTGAGATCCCATCTCTTAAAAAAAAAATGCCTATAGTCCTAGCTACCTGGAAGGCTGAGATAGGAGGATCACTTAAGCCCAGGAGTCTAAGGCTGCAGTAAGCTATAACCATGCCACTGCACTCCATCCTGGGTAACAGAGTGAGACCCTGCCTCAAAAATAAAATAATAGTAATATTTTACCAATGACAGATTGCTGTGTTTATAAAGAAGCAGCAAATATGGCAAAATGTAATTGGTAATTCTAGGGAATAGTATACGTGTATTCATTGTACTATTCTTACAAATTGTCTGAAGGTCAATTTTTCTAAATAAAATGTTTATTAGAAACATTTCTAAATATTAGAAAATATTTCTAAATATTTTATTGAGAAAAATGAAAGAAAATCAGGTCCTTTCATTATGATAACTGTGATCACTAACACTTCCTCTTCTATACAGGAAAAGCCAAAGCATTATCAACTATGCAGTTACTACTGGAGACAAGGACTGTACCCAAGTCTGTGCATGTTCTGCGGTGCTTGCCTCTCAGTGCCAGGCCACAGGGAAGGTGATCAGTAAGGTGTGTAGGAAAATAGAGAATAACAACATGGGGATTGGGAGAGAAGGGAACTAATAAAAGTCTTTCCTTTATTTATAGAAGGGAGACTAATAAAAGACATACTCTTTGTATGTCTCTAGAGCCAAACTGCTAGGGTTCAAATTATGGTTCTACCACTTCCTGCTTGTAATCTTCAATAAGTTATTTAATTTCTCTATGCTTAACTTCCTCACCTATAAAATGGAGTTGATAATAACAGTACTTACCTCATATAGTAGTTGTAAATACTAAGTCAGTTAATACATACAAAGTTTTGTAACACTTGTTGCTACATAGTAAAAATTTAACAATATGTGGTAAAATACCCATTAACACACATTACCATATGTAATAAATTGTATATTTTATATAGCAAGTAAAAAAATTAAAATGTTATTAATATTCTTTCTCCTACCTGTCCTAATATAGAAGAAAAAGTACAATCACCACTTCACTCAGTGACAGACCTGATTCTTACAGTATATAAATTGTAAGCAGTGACCATTCGCTTCTACCGTCTATCTGTACCAACTCAGATACACTGAGCATGCTCCAAAAGGGGAGTGCAAGAGAGGAAAGGCAGAATGATATAAAGCAACCATCATTGCTGGGAATTTTTCATTCATTTACGTTCTTTGCCCAATAGCCCTGTGTGTCCAATAATGCCAGTTAGCAGTATATCTTAGACCAGAGATTATACATTGGTGACTCAAGGACCAGACCCACCCTGAGTACATGGTCTGTTTGTTACTCACAGTATTTTAAAATAAAATTGAATTAGGTGTTAACATTTGAAAATTGGAAGAATTAATATAAAAATCCAGATTTCTGGACTTCTCTTGAAAAATCTGACAACCTTGGTATGACGGTTAAGTTTATGTGTCAACCTGACTAGGCCATAGGATGCCCAGATACGTGGTCAAACGTTATTTCTGGGTGCGTCTGTGAGGGTGTCTCTGAAGAGATTAGCATTTAAATTTGTAGACTGGGTAGAGCAGACTGCCCTCCCCAATGTAGGTAGGCATCCAGTCCATTAAGAGCCAGAAAAGAACAAAAAGGTGGTTGAGGCTGGGTGCAGAGGCCCATGCCTATAATCCTAGCACTCTGGGAAGCCGAGGCAAGAGGATCACTTGAGGTCAAGAGTTAGAGACCAGCCTGAGCAAGAGCGAGACCCCATCTCTACTAAAATTAGAAAAATTAGCCATGGGCAGGGGCATGTGTCTATAGTCCCAGCTACTCAGGAGGCTGAGGCAGGAGGATCGCTTGAGCCAAGCCCAGGAGTTTGAGGTTGCAGTGAGCTATAATGATGGCACCACACTCTATCCCAGGTAACAGAGCAAGACTCTTTTCCAAAAAAAAGATGGTTGAATTCACTCTCTGCCCAGCTGGTTAGCTGGGAAGTAGATCTTTTCTGTCCTTAGCACTCTTGGTTCTCAAGAATTCAGACTCAGGTTGAAATCTACACAATGGCTCTCAGGCCTACCAACTATATCACCAGCTTTCTTAGGTCTCTAGCTTACAGATGGCAGATAATGGGACTTTTTAGCTTCCATAATTGCATGAGCCAATACTTTATAATAGATCTCTCTCAAAATTTCTCTCTCTCTCTCTATCCTATTGGTTCTATTTCTCTGAAAAACGCTGACTAACACACCTGGGCTTTCTGTCCCATGACAAGAGTCAACTGGAAAACTGCAACTGCAAACTGAATCTGCCCAACTGCCTAAAAAAGACCCACCTTATCCCATGTTCTCTTCCATGTTAAAACAAGTGGCAGGGCATGGTCCTTGACTACTAGCAAACTGCCAAATATCCTCTTTCTGAGCCTCTAGAAAAGCGTCACATCAATTCCACCATGAGACCGTAGAATTTCCGCTTCTCCAAACACTCCCATGTACTCCCTGAGGCAACTCAAGTGCTAGAATGCCTGGCAAGTTCCAGGATCGACTACAGCGGAGCAAATGAAAACAAGAAACCAATCATCTGTCAGCACAGAAGTTCCTAGGGAGCAGTAAAGTACCCTAAGAGGTTTGGACAAAAATAGCATAGGAAACCAGAATAAAGATAAAGCTCTGACATTTTTGACTTTTAGAACCAAAAAAACCCCTTAATGGCAACATAGTGTAGCTATACTCTAGTATCAGAAAATTAGGTTACCTAGGATTAGGATTAGAATACATGCACTGTCTAATATTGTAGTTACTAGGTACATGTGACTAATGAGCACTTGAAATGTGACCAGTGTGACAAAGGAACTGAATTTTTGATTTTATTTAACTTTAATTACTTTAAATTTAAATTTAAGGTCAGTCACAGTGGCTCACGCCTAGCACTCTGGGAGGCTGAGGTGGGAAGATTGCTTGAGCTCAGGAGTTTGAGACCAGCCTGAGCAAGAGCAAAACCCCGTCCCCACCAAAAAATAGAAAAATTAGTCAGGTATGGTGGTGCATGCCTGTAGTCCTAGCTACTAGGGAGGCTGAGGCAGGAGGATCACTCGAGCCCAGGCATTTGAAGTTGCAGTGAGCTATGATCACGCCACTGCACTACAGCCCCAGGCAAGCGTGAGACCCTGTCTCAAGAAAAAAAAAAAAAAAAAAAAAAAAAAATTAAATTTAAGACCTAATACTTAGATCAGTTACTGGAAAACTTGCTTGAAACAACCTGAGTATATGAATTTACTTTTCCAATTATAACATTTATGAAATCTAAATACAGATCAAGTATTTCCAATGAAAATTTTGCAGTAAATAGAGATGCACTGTAAATGTACACACTAGATATAAAATACCTTGTTAACGATTTATATTGAATAAATGTGGAAATGATGATATTTTGGATATACTCAGTTAAATAAAATATATTAGTAAAATTAATTTCACCTTTTCTTTTACTTATTAAAATACTATTAGAAAATTTCAAATTACTAATTTGAAAATTTTCAAATTAGCTTGCATCATACTTCTACTGCTAGTCTATATAAGATTTAATAAATACAAACTTATTAAATGGATATATTCAGAGGCAAATTTTTAAAAATATGTTTCATGTAGGAAAAGTTTAAGCTGAAAATACTACTGTTGCCTGTTTAAAGTACACACAATTTAGAAAAAAACAAGGTTATAATGAGGAAAAAGCCATATGCCTAGACTATTTCACAAATAAAGCATGAGAAATCATACACTACTAAAAATATTAACAGTGAATTCAATGACACATTTGATAAACAGAAAAAACAAAGTTGGCATCTCTAATAACACTGTGAGATCAACAGAAGATAACTAAGGCCCCAGATATACTTCTCAAGGGGATTTAACCACAGGCTTATGATCTGAACAGATCTATGTCAGCTATTTAAGACAGTCAAAAAAAAAAATTGTTGCAGACCAAGAGTGTTTAAAAATTGAGGCAGCAGCTAGCAAAAGTCATTCAAATTGTCCTTTTCATAAAGGAAGGTGACAAAAATTATTAAATCTCAAGGAACTGGGGAAAATAGAGAAAATTCAAAAACAGAATTTGAGAAAAGTTTAGTGGCTTTTTCTTTAATCACTGGAATGTGTAAAGAAAAAAGACCAAAGACTATGGGTTCTAGAAAATAGTAATTGCTTAAATAATGGAATGATTATATTGATAGATACTATTTTCCAATAAATATTAGGTATTCTAAAAAAGAAGGGTCTCTCTATTGTCATAGAATACATAGATTATTTTAAATAATAAGCAGACCAAAGGAAGCATGTTTTGAGAGGATTATTTACTTCTGCTGTTTTTATCCATTTTGGCTCGACTCATATTTAGAGGAAGTTTCTCAAGAAAGGGTCTTCAGTTTCAAGCTTCACAGAACATGAATGAACTACATCCCTTTAAGTGGTAACCTAGCAACCTGCTGAGGGGATTAGAACATAGGGACCGTTTGGGAGTAAGGAGGATTCAAATCCCAGAAGCAGGTGTTCACAGTCCTCTGAACTCCTGGCTTATTACAAGGCAATGACAGACCTTAAAGTCATTTAAAAGTAGAGCAGATCCTATTCAACAAGTAGAATAAGCAGCACAAATTTCGAGTGTGCCAGACACTGAATGATCTCATTTAATCCTCACAATGACTTAAGGGTAGATATTATCTACATTTTACTAACAATGAAACTGGTTAAGAGAGTTTAAGTGACTTGCCCAAGATTCACCACTAGTAAATGCCAAAGCTGGGATTTGAACCAATGACTGAGTACCCAAGTATAGACCCTTTCCACTATACCACATGACATTGCTGAGCTTTGAAAATAGCTACAGGACTCAGAGCACTGATTAAAACCCAATATGAATAGAGAAAACAAGCAAAACCAAGAGCTGGGTCTTTAAAAGAATAAACAAAATTGACAAACCTTTAGCTAGACTAAGAAAAAAAGAGAAAAGACTCAAATTACTAAAATCAGAACTGAAAGTAAGGGTATTTCTATGGACCTTATAGAAATAAAAAGGATTATAAAAGAATACCATGAACAATTGTATGCCAAGAAATTAGATAAGCTAAATAAAATGGCCAAATACCTAGAAACACAGAGACTACCAAAACTGACCCAAAAAGAAAACATAAAATATGAATAGATAATACAGCAAGTAGAGATTGAATCTATAATCAAAAACCACCCAAGAAAAGCCCAAGACCAGATGGCTTCACTGGTGAATTCTACCAAACATTTAAAGAATTGATACCAATTCTTCTCAAACTCTTCCCAAGAAGAGGAAGCAACTCACTCTATCACATTACCCTGATGCCAAAGCCAGACAAAGGCATCAGAAGAAAACAAAACTATAGACCAATACCCCGTATAAATACAGACACAGAAATCTTTAGCAAAATACTAGCAAACCAAAACCTGCAGCATATTAAAAGGATTATACTCCTGACCAAGTGATTTATCTCAGGAATGTAAGGGTGGTTCAACATACAAAAAGTCAGTGAATATAATAATGCACCACATTAATATAATGAAGGAAAAAAAGGTTTCTCAACTGATATAGAAAAAGCCTTTGACAAAATCCAACATCTTTTCATAATAAAAACACATAACAAACTATGAATGGAAGAGAACTTCCTCAAAATGATAAAGGACATTTATGAAAAACCCACAGCTAACATCATGCTGAACAATGAAAGACAGAAAGCTTTCCCTCCATACTCAGGAACAAAGATGCCCTCTTTGCCCTCTAGTCAACATTGTACTGGAAATTCTAGCTAGATCAATTAGGCAAGAAAAAGAAATAAAAGGCATACAGGTTGGAAAGGAAGAAACAAAATTATCTCTATTTGCAGATGAGATGATATTATATGCAGACAATCCTAAGGAATACACGAACACACAAAATCTATTAGAGCAATGAACGAGTTCAGCAAGGTTTTCGGATACAAAAATCAATATACAACACTCAACTGTTATTTCTATACACTAGCAATGAACAACCCCAAAATGAAATTCAGAAAACAATTGTATTTACAATAACATCAAAAAGAATAAAATATTTAGGAATAAATTTAACCTAGGAGGTATAAGATTTACTTGTACACTGAAAACTATAAAACACTGCTGAAAGAAATTAAAGAAGTCCTAAATAATTGTAAAGATATCCACGTGCATGGAT
Source organism: Lepilemur ruficaudatus (assembly GCA_963574885.1). NCBI lineage: Eukaryota > Metazoa > Chordata > Mammalia > Primates > Lepilemuridae > Lepilemur > Lepilemur ruficaudatus. The sequence continues at coordinate 45,391 of CAUYRT010011391.1, forward strand.
TGGAAGACTAAACATGTTAAAACGTCAATACAATTTACAGATACAATGCACTCCCTATCAATATCCCAACGGCCATTTTACACAAGTGGAAAAGCTAATCCTAAAATTCTTATGGAATAGCAAGGGGACGCTGAATAGCAAAAACAATCCTGAATAAGAAAAACAACATTACAGGACTCACACTTTCCAATTTCAAAACTTAATGTAAAGATAAAGTAATCAAAACAATGTGGTACTAACATAAGAATAAATATACAGATCAATGGAATATTAGGAATCCATAAATAAACGTATACATCTACGGTCAACTGATTTTTCATAATAGGGCCAAGACCATTCAATGGGGAAAGAACAATCTCTTCAGCTAATCATGTTGGGACAACTGAATATCCAAATGCAAAAGAATGAAGGTGGACTTTACCTAACACTATATTAAAAAATTAACTTAAAATAGATCAAAGGCTATATTGCGTTAAATATAAGAGGTTAAGCTATAAAACTCTTAGGAAAAAACATAGGGGTCATGACCTTGGGTTAGGCAATAGTTTCTTAGATATGATACCAAGAGTCTAAGCAACAAAAGAATAATTAGACAAACTAGACATCAACAAAAATAAAATCTTTTGCTCATGAAAGAATACTATTAAGAGAGTGAAAAAACAATCCACAGAATGGGAAAAAATACTTGCAAATCACACCAGGTCTGGAAAGTATCCAGCTATGTAATACGAAAAATAGACACATTTATTGAAGATACAAGATACAAGAAACATTGTACACAGGACAATGAGGGCTCATTTCCCTTCAAAGTAGGCACCTTGTGACCTCACACAGTTCTCCCAGAGTCTCTTAACCTAACCCGTACATGTTCAACATTCTTGGGTGTTCTGCTTGTTGCAGGCCTTCCAGAACGTGGATCACTTTCAACAGATTCTTAACTGTCTTTGAAGTGTTTGTGCCATACTTTTATTTGCGCTACACTAATTGCATCATCCCTGAAAGCCTTTTGAATCATCCAAATACTTTCCATGGAGGAATGTTCAAGCTTAACACAAAATTTAATGAAGATTCATTGTTCTACTCACTCAGTCATTTTGAATATGATGGCCACATAGTACACATGCTCACTCAACAGCATCTAGTGCACCACTAACTAGTACAGTGAAGCCATCATTGTTCACGCATGCACATTCCACTCCACTCTCCTTGGCTGCCAGGTTACATAGATGTTGTGCAAACCATTCTCTTTTTATTAACAATGGCTGGATACCTTCTGGACAGCCCTTGTACATCTGATAAGGGTCCTATATCCAGAACGTTTAAAGAACTCTTAAAGCTCAACAACAAAAAAGACAAACAAGCCAATTTTAAAAATGAGGAAAGGCCCTGAATAGACATTTCTCCAAAGAAGATAAACAGGTGGCCAACAAGCACATCAATGTCATGGTCATTACAAAACCACATCAAATACCACTTTAAATTCACTAATATGGCTATAATCTAAAAATCAGAAAATAGCAAATGTTTCTGAGGATGTGGAGAAATTGGAACCCACATACATTGTTGGAGGGAATGAAAATGGTGCAGCCACTGTGGAAAACAGTTTGACAGATCCTTAATAGGTTAAAGAGAATTTCTGTATGACCCAGCAATTCCAATCCTGGTTAATACCCAAGAGAACTGAAAACAGATGTTCAAACAACAATCTGTCCACATTCATATCAGCACTATTCACAATAGACAAAAGGTGGAAACACCACAAATGTCCATCAACTGATGAATGGATAAACAAAATGTGATATATCCATACAACAGAATAAATATTATCCAGCCATAGAAAGGAATGAAGGACTGATACATGCTCCAACATGGATGAACCTTGAAAACATTAAGTGAAAGAAGCCAGACACAAAAGGCCACATATCGTATGATTCCTTTATATGAAATATCCAGAGTAGGTAAATCCACAGGGACAGAAAACAGTTAGTGATTGCCAGGGACTGGCAGTACGGGGGAATGAGGGGTGACTGCACGATGGGTACAGGTTTTACCTCTGGGATGATGAAAGTGTTCTGCAACTAGATAGTGGTATGGTTGCACCACACTGTGAATATACTCAATAACAACAAACAGTATAATCTAAAATGTTTAAATTCGTAAATTTTGTTATATTCATTTTACCATGATTTAAAAAAAAATAAACACATACATAATTCTGAAAAAAAAAAGTTCAGAGGAATAACATGAGCAGAAAACAAATTAAGAAATTATATAATCTTTGAAGTATAACAACTCAATAAGTTTTTCTCATGGCCAGCCAAGCCCTTTCCTTATCTGTTAATATATGCCGTATCAATTTCTTCAAGACAAGGTTGTCAAGGCCATGCCCAGCTCTGCCCTCTGTGGGAGAGGTTACACCCACCTCCAATTATTCGAATATTGTTGTCCTTTGTCAGAATGGCGTCAGCATGGAATACCAAAACTGGAATTCTCCTGCAGCCTCCAGTCCACATGATACATGGATGATCCCTAAAACCATAACAAAGGCTTCATTAATTTACAGCTCAAAATCTGAATTAATTGCTGAAGCAGATGACTGTGGTTTCTTGTTTAGCAAATTTCCCCTTCCTTCTAAAATGAGAATCCCAAATATCCTGTGAGAAATCACTCATCTCCCCCCACCCTTTTTTTTTTTTTTTTGGAACAGGGTCTCACTAGAGTGTGGTGGCGTCATCATAGTTCATTGCAACCTCAAACGCCTGGGCCCAAGCCATCCTCCTGCCTCAGTCTCCCGAGTAGCTGGGATTACAGGCATGCACTACCACACCTGCCCAGCTAATTTTTTCTATTTTTTGTAGAGACAGGGTCTCACTCTTGCTCAGGCTGGTCTCAAATTCCTGACCTCAAGCAATCTGCTCGGACTCGGCCTCCCAAATTGCTAGGATTACAGGCATGAGACACCCTTCCAGCCTCATCTCCCATCCTTAGCCATATGCTTGTTTAGGATTAACTCTATCCCTGCTCCAGGGATGGGCCTTGATTGGTTTCATCCAATCAGGGTATTTTATCATTTGGTTATAGTGACTGGTTCAGAGATGGGCACATAAACCAACTGGAGCCCTTAAGTGTAATGAGACATGTTCTAAGACCCTCTGAGAAAGCAATGCTTTCTTTCTCTTCTGTAGTGGCTATAGATGATGGCTTCTCTTCTTCTTGATGGTATAGGATGAGAATGAGAAATCTAGAACTACCACAGCCATTTTGTGACCTTGAGGGGAGAGCCTGGAGCTGTTGGTAAAGGAGGAAGTCAGTGGAAGCCTGACTGAAAGAAGGAGAGAAGTGAGATCCTGGGTTCTAAAGTTGGAGTTACAGAATCAAGACTTACCTAAATATGAATTAATAAATTCCCTTTATTATTTAGGACAATTTGAGTTATGTTTTAATCCCTTGCATACATAAAGAATCCTGATATGCTCCCAATAATTTATAGGCTCCTTTTGTACCTTATAGTACCTTTTCAAGCCAATCTGATGACCCATTCTAAGATTCTGATCTAGGAAACCTAAACTGATATAAGTATCCCAATTAAAATCACACATTTTAAAGAAAGCCTACACTAAACGGAACAACATATATTTTCCTTCAGCAGAAAACCACAGTACAGAGAGGGACCTCTGACTTTATTCTCTCTCCCTAGCCTCAGAAAAGCTCAGTTTAATTAATTCTGGATAGATGGATATTTACTCACGGATTAGGAAAATCTTCATCCTTAGGGCAGGGATGTAGGAAGGGAAAGAAAATTAAATGAACTGAGTCCCTACTATGTGCCGGGATTTAAACTAAGAGCTTTTGTTAGGTAGTTAGCAAGGGATTCCAGGTCTCCTAAGGACGAAAGTGGGCACCTTGCCTTGCTGTAACTGCCCCACCTGGGAAGAAGGGCAAGGGTGGGTCAAGCAGCACAGGTACCCTAGAGTCTGGAAATTGAACTAGAACAACTCGCACGCATAGTAATGCAACTCCCAATTGTCCAATGAAAGTGATTCCATGGTGATGTGTGAGCCACTAAAGAGGTCTCAATCCAGGCACTATAAAACAAGACGCAGGCCATAACTAAGTCCCTTTTTTGCGCCCTTCCTTTTGCTCTCCCTTTGCTGCAACAATGGGTCCAGCTGTCATCTGTGGAGTATGTATCATGCTGTGTAAACCTATATTTTGTTCTTGTCCTATAATCCTCTCTTTCCTTCCTCGAAAAATCTCATTTTCATGCTTGCCTTACTTTGGTGTGTCTGGTCATTCTTTGGCCATGAGCACACTAAGAACCAACATTTCAGACTAAAACCTGACACTTTCACATGTTATCTCATTTAATCCCCTTGCCCACACTATGAACTAAAGAAAAAGTGTCTCAGAGAGGTTAAGCAACTCACCCAAGGTCATACAGCTGGTTAAGTAAGAGAACAAGTATTCGAACCCAGTGTGTATTTTCTTTCCACCCTTTGCCTCCCTAATTGAATTTCAATGAAGTCCTATATACTGAACACCTTGAATTCAACTCTGAGAGAATTTAAACTGATCAATTCCTTAAATGGAATAAGATCTATTTAGCTAAGATTCACTCTGCTCTTTAAAACTCACATAACTATACCCCTTAACAAAGGCCACACCACAAACCTCAGGGCAAAATCAGACCCTTCCAATCCAAATTTAAAAAGATCCACACTTTGAGTGCACAGGCTGCCAGGCTACCAATCTTAGAAATGAGGCAGCCTTTAGATTTGGGATGAGCTGCCAATAGCTTTTTAGTGAAGAAAGTAAAGAACATCATACCTAGTTCATTCCCTGTTTTCCAGAAATGGAATGTGGGTGATTATTGTTCTTGTTCTTTGACCTGAGTAATAGAACCCATTTATGAGAAATGGTAACTATAAGGTACATTTTTTTAGCAAGGATTTTTTGTGGCTTGCTTTTTAATCTTAAACAACTGTAAAATGTGGGCATGAGGCCAGATGATTCCTATGATCTCTTCCAACCTTAATTTTTCCACTGTATTTCTATTTTATCTGTTGATAAAAAATAGGCAGCCTAAACTACAAAGTCTTGGACAGAAACTTTGGAAACTATCCAAATTTCTCTGTCAGTATAGCACTAGCTACCAACTGGCACCACTATGCCTTAGCATTTACAAACAATGGACTGCTGCTACAATGCCCCACAAGAGTCAGGAACACAATAAACAGACAGCTGAGAAGAGCCCAGGCCCTAACTATACCGTCTATGGAAAGCCAAACCTCTGACAGAGAAATCTTTTCACGTACAACCTAAGGAAAAATAAAAGAGGGAATAGACAAATGATTAATTCAGTAAGATCAACGAAAAACCACTTAGGGCAGATGCAAAATTATCATGAAAAACATGCTCCCACCAGGTGGTGCTAAAAGGAAAAATTCAAAATGATCGGGAAACTGAAAATTGGGACTTTAAATTTTTATTCATATCAGAAACTGGTATATATTAAGAAAATCTACTTTTATAGGCATGAAAGAACAAAGCGTTTGAATAATCAGTTATTCAAGTAGACTGGTTTCATGGTTCACTTTATTGAAAGCCTAAGAACATTTTAGTTTTTAAGGAGCAATTTCATGAGGAATGTTCACTTCTGAGACCCAGCCTACATAACTCCAAGACGGAGATGTAAAGCACTTTTTTATTCCTGCTGCTATGCCTTCTTCATACCACTGCCCCTGTTAGAAATGCCTTCCCCACTTCTCTGTTTAGGCCCACCTCAAGTCTCCCACCTCCACGGAGCCTTCCCCAGCTTCTCTGAACTCTTGAAGCATTCACTTTATAATTTATTGTTGATGATCGTTTTAACTGATGGAAAGCCAGCTTCTATGATAGAAATTAACATCACCATTTTTTCAGTGAGTAAAGAAACTTTACATCAAGTTCTTATATGAAAGTTTCTACATCTAAATATAAACTTTATTTGGGATCCTCAAGCAAAATACAGAAAAATAGCCTCTTTACATTTACTATTTGAAATAATGCCATTCAAAACAAAGACTGCCTAGACAGGCCAGGATTGCAAGGCGTTAATACCTTAATATAGCCTAGGGATCTGAGCAGACCAAACAGATGTCCGTGGATATATATCTTTGCATCAAATCAACATCAATTTACAATCTTGATTTAAGGCCTTTGAACTTCCAAATCAACTTTTAAAATGTAAGCCTTCTGCTCCAAGTGTGAATAAGATTTATTTAAGCTTCCTAATGTATGAAACAAGTACTTGATAGGCAAAACATAAGCTGATGAAACAAGATTAGCAGTTAAAATTCAACAGGAGTTTGAAAGGAAGAAGAGCAAAAGGTCCATGAATTTGGATGGGGGGGCAGGGAATTACGCCTTTATTTTCACTACTTCTACTTCACTATTTGTCAATTATGAATATAGGCAACAAATATAGTATGAATAGTATTAGCATTATCTGTGCCTTTGACTCTATATGAAATTACAGGTACTTTTATATTCTATTACAGTTGTAGATATCTCAAAATATCATTTACAATTTATCACTATTTCTAAGTTAAGGTAGTTATTAGACTCATCACTGTATCACGTATAATCACAATCTAGATGCTAGTGTAATGAGACTGGATAAAAATTGGGCAACTCTCACCCTAGCAATCATTCAGTCACAAAACAGGGACATCTCACATTGGTGGTCCAGATGTCTACGCCGCTTCTCACTATTCCCCATTTATAATTATTAATCAAAGACCACCCCACAGTATAAAGATCATATAGAAACTAAACAGAAAGTCTTCATGCTGTTGTCTTTAGAAAATAAAATTTAACTTTCCTAGATTTTAAATTATCTCATTATTTAACATATTAATTAAAAAGTACATATTACTATATTACAATTTTTGAATATTTTGATACTGTATTTCAATGTAACTGGAACTCTTTGTAATAACATGTATTTTATTTTAGGCACTTAAAAATATTATTCTGATAAGGAATCCATGGTATAAAAAGCTTTAAGAACTCTGATTTAAGGTGAGGTAAAGTATAAAGCCTTCATTTATTCATTTATTTAGTTAGTAATTCAATCAGCAAGTATTTATTGAGTACCTACTGCAATATTAGAGCAAACCACCTAAAATTGTCAATATTTGACTATTTTTGACCTACCAAGATGGCAATTTCATATAGTGCAATCTAATACTTGTTAACCCCAACTTCTAAGACCACTAATAAAAGAGATAGTAATGGAGTAAAAAAACAATCTTGAAAATAGAAAGACTGATGTTTACAGCAGAAGTTAAAAATTGTGTCAAATGGGTAACAGGCAGCACACTGAAAGCAAAAACTCAGAAGAAGGCTAAGTAACCAAAGGGAATTAATTATCCTGAATGAGATTGACCTAAATATATTGTCAAATACCTATTATTTTCCATGACCTAACAATGATGAGAAGCCTTTCCTCATCATCTTCTACCTTATAACAAGTTCTCCATAAATTCAATATTAAAACCAGTAAGAATAATGCTTTCTATTTGTATACCACTTTATAACTTACAAAGTAACTGCCCACACATTATTCTATCTGACCCTAACCATACCCCTATAAAATAGCCTGGGATATACATATTATCTCTATTATTCAGATTACACAGCACACACACATATCCAAAAGGGCTCACAGAAAATCTTAAAATGAATTTTAACGTTAAGCCAGACTCCCTTTTTACTATGTCAAGTAATAAGTAGAGGAAATAAAAGGGCAAGGTGCTTCAAAATCCAGGAAAGCTAAGTCTGAATCTCAATCCATCACCTACTCTCTATGGGTCCCTGACGAAGTTTCTTGGTATTTGTAAGACTGAGTTTAATAAAGTGAAAATAATAACATTTTCAGATTAAATAAGATATAGTAGTTTAATCTTCATATTAAATAAGATACAGATAAGATAAAGCCTTTATTATCATCTATAGCAGCTGTAATCATGAAACTTGACTCTTACCTAAAAGAACTCAGGAAAGTAATGTGGTTCAGTGGACACAGCATATGCTGTAGAATTCTAATATCCTGCCCCCAAATTGCTATGGTAAGTTACCTGACCCCTCTACATTACTACCATTCTATCATTGTAAAGCCTTTTGAGAAAATTAGCAAAATATAACCAATGTCACAGAGATTGGAGACCCACTTTTCCTCAATCTCAAAAAATTTCAAAATCTCCTATGTTGGCAGCTCTGAGCAAGGGCTCACCAAGAACTACTACCTGCATCTTACAACATCTAGAGCTCATGTTTATGCATGAGCCCAGAAACAGAGCCTCATCTCATTTCTGATAGTTGATGGGGACTGCATAATAAAATCTTGAGTTAGATAATAGATAGAAGCTAAAACCAGGGTCAGACAATACCAAAGGAAGGACATTGGATAAAAAAGTATATGAGTAAAAGAGAACTATTTTTCATCGCTAAAAGCAAAGGGTCAAAAGCAAGCTTGCTATTACTTACTCTTGGCTTACTACCTCCTCATCTTCTGAGGATGATGCTGTTTCTTCCAGGTCCCGGGCCATCACGACTGGCATTTCCTTTAGGGTTTGTCATGCAGTCAGCACACAGGGGCCTCAGAGACCTTTCCTTGCAGATTCACTGGATCAAACACTTTGGATGGCACAGATTCCTGCAAGAAAGTCAACTAATCTGAAACATAATGCAGTTGTCTATTTATTGATTATTGCCAATGATCCTCCAAATCATAAAAATGAAAATATTCCTAAAGAGTGCCCAACCTCTAGCTTACCTTCTATCACAGTGCCTCAAATATACCACAAAAATCAAGATTTTTTTCAAACATACTGTCTGTGCTTTATGTATTTGAAGAGCTGTTATTAAGTCTGAATTCCTCAGTTGTCTTTTATATACTAAATGTAACATGCACCAAAAGGACAGATTCACTTCACTTTTAGAGCAGTCTGAGGTAGGTGGCTGATTCCTAAAACATAGATTACTTGCTAGACAAACCTGACCTGGGTTAAAAATAAATAAAAACTCAAGGTTTAAAACCCTTGCAAATATTTATTAGACTCTCTGACAAGCACACAGGCAAGATGCCATCATGTTTCCAGTAAAAGAAATTCAACAACGAACCAAAAGATTAACATATTCTCCTGAATAAAGGGTCATATAAATAGCTGGGGGGGTAGGGGAGGGAACCACTGCCCTTCCAAACACTCTTAAAAATTTTTCTCCCTTACTAAAAACTTTGATCTTAACCTCAAATAGGCGTTAAAATTGGGATATTTCCAACACTGCATTTCTAACTTATTTTTTCCATAGGAAAAGAGTACGTATTTAAAGAAACAGAAACTGCAGATAAAGAAAATGAACATGTTCAAATGACCATAATCCCATTACTCAGAAATAACCACCTGGTGTCAATCTTTCCAAACTCTACTTTTCTATGCATTCACATACACGATAAGGTTATAAATAAGACGAAAACACCGACCCCGATGATGATCCCTACAGATCTTGAGCGGAACGGGCGCTAACCACCTCAATGACGTTATTCCAGGGATTCCCAACGGGATTTCTCGACCTTTCCCAAAACGCTGGCAAATCCTTTAAGTTAAAACGAACAAAACCTCCAAGCGAGCAAAAGACGCTAACCTTTCCTGGATTGCCTGCAGAGCAGGGAGAAACAGGACGGTCGAAGAAGGACACTCGCCTAATGAGAGTCCTGGTCCTACAGGGATCTGCCCCTCAGTCCCCCTCCCCAGCTCACCCCAATCCTAGGTAGGTCCGCAGGTGCTCCCCCAGGAAGGACAGGGCGACTCCGCCGCAGCGATTCAACCCGGCGCGCCCGGAAGCCAACAGCTGCTCCCGGGCTCTGAGAGGGAAGTGCAGCGGACGGCGCCCTCCCGGACCCGGGAACGCACCTCCCTCGGGTAGGGAAGCGTGTCGGCGCAGACGTTTACCTGTCTCATCTTCACATGGCTCGGGACGGGCAGGCGGGGACCGCGCTCTGCTCCTACCTCCCTTCTCCTTCCCCAGGCCGGCTCACTGCGGCCGCGGACGGCTGCTTCCCCCGTTACTACAACAACCAACAAGCAACCGCCCGCTCGGAGCCACTGCGCAGGCGCCCGCCACCCCGCGCAGACAACGCTCGGCTGCGGGCGCTGAAGAATGTCGTCAGCGCCGCGCAGCGCGGGAGCGAAGCCCTGCTCTTGGCAGAAGGGAGCCTTCTTTTTTCCGCTCTTTTTTTCCTCCGCCCCTAAAAGGTTGACTCAGACCCAGAGTTCCGCCACGCTCAACAGGAGGGTTTACTGCGTGAGCGGCGTACCCGGAGAAAGGCTTAGCTAGCGGCAACCGCTGATTGGCAGTAAAGGGGTTCACTCCCCATCTCCTGCTCGAGCAAAATCGACACAACCAATCAGAGCGAGGACTGACAGAGACGACCCAATCCTGGAGCCGGGCTGAGGGAGGGGGCGGGGACGAATGGCTCGGGTGGACTCCCGGCTGGAGCTGTCCTGGGGGAGCTTGTTTGCTGCTACTGCTCCTGCGGCGCTGGGAGTCCGGTCGTCAGGTAAGGAGAATATGGGGGAGAAAAGGAGGGTAGGTGTCTGTGTGGCATCTGGTTGAGAGAATCGGAGAGTCTGGAAAAATGGGGTGGGATGGAAGGAAGATACCTGGGAGGCAACCTTTTGGGGGGAAAAGGGCTCGAGAGATGAGGACAAGGGGGCGCTAGGAAGATGGAGAAGGCTTGGTAAATTCAGGGAGCGAAGGAATGGATGAACGAATGCAGCACTGTGAGCCCAGCACTATGCAAGGAGCCTTCACTTTTTCTCATATAATTCTTGTAAGAACCCTTGAAGTAGATTATCTATTATCTCCATTTTGCAGATGAGGAAACGAGGCTGAAAAGTGTAAATGACTTGCCCAGGGTCACACAGCTACTAAATGGTAAGGCCAGGATAGGAATCCCTGTCTCGGTGACTCTAAGTTTTAACACCACACCTGTGCTAGGCTGGGCCTGGGCAAAATCTGAAATAGATGTTGTATACACTCTAGGAGGCCCTACAGCTTTAGGGAAATGGGGTTGAGGAATTGCCAGAGCAATTTGGAAGTGCTCAGGCTCTGTAATCAGCTACCTGTTGGGATTTCTAAGAGTTTCTGTGAAATGGAAGGCATAAGTTCTGCTGAAAAAGGGGTGGGAGGCATGCATGCAGCTTTTCTAATCCTGAAAAGAGACCTGAGCGTCCTATTGGAGAGGGTGAGAAAATAAAGAGGATAGGTGGATCTTGGGGCAGGCTATACCTGCTGTGACGTCCAGAAGGCCCCTAGTCTCTCTGGACTTGGACAGAGTCCACCTTTTTGATCCACCTGTCCCTGAGGGACTCATCAATTCACTTCCTCCTCTAGAGCTCTTCTGTGTTCATTTTTTGGGTGCTTCATACTGTCTTGAGCCATTGCTGACTTTAATATATATCTCAGCTGGGTAGTGTAGGACAATACTAAAACTTCTATTGCCAAAGTGACAAAGGAAGCCTGATGGTTTATTACCACTTTATAGCCAAGATGTTAACCTGACAACAGATAAAACATGGGCTAATAATAATAAAGATAGGAAGAAGTTCTTCCATTATTAGATTGTTTATATTTGTTTTATTTAAATCGAACTCATTGAAATCACTACTCAACAAAGGTTAATCTAAGCTTTTTTTAAAAAAAACACAATGTAATCTAATTGTATTTTCTATACAACTTGATGACAAAAGTGGATATGGTACACTTTTCTTTCTCAAAAATGGAAACTTCGTCAAAATCTTCTCAGTGAGGTGGTATTGCAGCTCTGCCATGTATTAGCTGTGTGATCTCAAGAAACTCATTTAACGTCTCTGTTCCAACCCTCACCTGTAAAATGGAAATATTCATAGTGTCTGACTACCTTATTATAAGGATTAAATAGGTAATGTATGTTAGATGCTTGGCACAGTGCTCAGCACAAGTGGCCAATAACTGATAGCTATTATAATTTCTTTTGGAACCTAACACTAAGATTACTGTTTCCATCTCCATATAATTTTCTACTAGTTGTAAAGTCACAGTAGTTTATTTTTAACTTTTAGATTGTTCTTCTAGTTTATGAAGCATGGTGTACCTGAGAACCAGAGTACAGAAAACCTAAGCATGTAAATAGAGCCCTCACCCCATAAGTTCCACTCAAATGTATAAGGTTTCTATAGGCTTGGAAGGATCTGTCATCAATAGCCAGGCAGGTATCTGTGAGTAGATTTATAGTCACCTTTGAGCCACTTGAATTACAAAGCAATGGCATGAAAAAGTAAAGATATAAGAGGACTGATTCCAAATAACAAGTGTTCTGATTTAGGGTAATATTTTGGAAAAATTGCTTAGACAAAGGTAAGTACTGTGCCACTTACTGCAAAGTATATTGTTTATTCACTACTATTTGTGCAACTAAATATTGAAACCAATTTCTATAAGCTTTACACAGAAATCCATTTGATTAATTTATAGGAATATTTGTATACCTCCTTTTCTTCTGCTCCCTTTTTTCTCCCCATTTTTTCTGGCTAGGTTTGTTATCTTCACCCACTATGTTATCTAGCTGTTGTCACTCTGGATAAAGATCAGCACACATGACGTAGGGTACATATTCAAAGGTAGCTTGCTAACGCTGTGAAGTAAGAGTACCGTGTTAAGAAACGGGGGTGGGTGAGCTCAGAGGACTTGGGCAGGAATTTATGAAGTGATTGGCCAGCAAAGCGCTCATGAGTGGGACACAGGTTAACCACAGAGGTGAGAGAGCTTATGGCTGAAGCAGGCTGACCTTCATTGTCTCATGTCCTCTGCCTTTGTTTCCAAGGCAAAAATCCCTCTCAGGTTTAAAGGGCGTCATGAGCCGTTTCCTGAATGTGTTAAGAAGCTGGCTGGTTATGGTGTCCATCATAGCCATGGGGAACACACTACAGAGCTTCCGAGACCACACCTTTCTCTATGAAAAGCTCTACACTGGCAAACCAAACCTCGGTAAGAAATCAGAGAATTTCTACATCCTTTGTAGGACTGGCCTACGTTGTGCTTCCCAAACCAGGCTGTCCATCAGAATAACGTTAAAAACAAAGCATAGGTACCCATTTCCTTCACCAAACCTATTTAATGAACCAAGGTGGGGCCCAGAACTCCAGTTTCTAAATACTTCCCAGATGATTCTGGTGCTGCTTTATCTGGTCTTTGGCAACCACTGGAGTCATACTTTGTGGTGGGCATTTGACCCTTTCCCCCCCAAGCTTCTCTGAATACTTTTTCATACTTTTACACTACCCCGGGCAATTAGTGTGTACAAAAGGCATGATAAAAAAAGCAGGTGAGGAAATCGAGTTTTCTGGTGGCTCTGTGATGCCTCACTAGAAATCCATAAAGAAGTTTTCATATTATCTCAAAGCCTTTTTCAGAAATCATGTGGAGGCACACATGGTTTATATTCTGTGTTACAGATGGAGAGTTACGAATCTAAGGTCTTCCTGCGACATAGTCCCTCCAAGTTGGTCTCCCAAAATGAAACTTCACAAGACCCATAGTGGCCTTTCCTGGCTTCCTGAGCCTCTCTGCTGAGAGTGTTTATACATTTCAGCTTCGTCCCACTGATGTGTGGGGTAGTTAGAGCTGCAGCATCGTTTCACAGCAACTGATAATTCTGTGTCACATTTATAGCTAACCCAGATTCAGGCTCTGACCTAGCTCATTTTTATGCAACGTCTGGGCATAAAATGAAATTAAATAGGCTAAGTCTCATTTTGAGCAAAGCTCAAATATATTTGGATTAAAGAACCTGGAAAAGTGAGCAGGACAATTCCATATTTTCACCCTCAGGTGATCTTGGAACCCTGTATAGATTCACAGGTTTTTTAGAGGTTATCTGGTCTAACCTTTTGAATTTAAAGTTGAGACAGAGAAGCCCTGAGGTCACGTGACTTGCGGAAGGGCATCTAGCTGAGCAGAACTCTGTGTGTATGTTTGGCCAGCCCAGAAGTGGAGGCTGCCTCCTCTTGTGACTTGTAGGCTGTCATGATACTCTTCTGATTGTTGCAGTGCTCTGGAGTGATCCATTGAATTTCACTTGGTGCCTAATCTGATTAGGTACTCCATTTTAGTAATTTCGTTGACTACTGGTTAATAAAGAATGCAGCCCTCCAAGGCTAATGCTAGATATTTGGTTGGCACATGGAATTTTTTCTCACTACCATCTAAAGATCTTCAGTGTTGTGAATTTGATAGAGCTGTCAGGCTTTCCAAAGGCTGGAAAAATCCTTAAAGCCCAAGTAAACATTAATAGACCTTTCAGTTGTTAGTTTTGTCCTTTGAAGTTTCTCTTACTCAGCAAGCAATACACCAGCAAAGGAAGTATCTTTCCTTTCACTCTTTTGGCATTCCCAAGCCACTGGATGCCTTAGACCAATTGCTGTGCATTTAAATCACCCAAGCAGAGAGTTTCTAGAAAACACGTATGCCAACAACCCACCACCATTAGAATATCGTATAATTGGTCTGGTAACCAGGCCTTGAAATTTTATAAAACTCCCTCAGTTGACTGTAATGAATGTCCAGAGTCAAGAACCACTGTTATGGTGGAATATGACCCATACTTTCTGGACAAAATATTTAATACAGCAGTGTCTGAATGAAGCCTCCAAGAGCAAGGTGCCCCCAGCAAACACCAAAGAAACTGTGTGTTGTTCTACTACCATGTGCACAGGAAACCAGCCTGGTATTGGCTTCATTCAACAATGTAAATATGGATTCAGGAAGAGATGCAGGGACTTAAATCTCTTGAAGACCATATGTGGGCATTTAGATTGGTCCCCAGTATCTCTGAGTTCTCTCTTGGATCAGCCTTGACAGTCTGCAGGCTTCCTAGGCCTCTTGTATTGATAGACCACTCTCTGCAACATTTTCCCAAACCTGTGTGATCCAGACCCAAAGAGCTGTCAGGGACAGAGGGTATAAACTACTACATCCAGGAGTTATGTGGCTAAGTGGGCTCTTAATTGGGTTTCCATTCTTGGAAATCTCCTTCCCACTGTAGACATTTGAAGAGAATCTGGAAGTAGTCATTCTGGAATTCCTTCTAGTTCCCATGTGCAGCACCAGAGCCTCTGCTCTGCCCAGCCACAGGAAGGTCAGGTTCAGCTCCCTACCTGCCATGAATCACCAATGAAGTAGGAGGAGTTTGGTAGGAACCCCAGCCATCCCCTTCTCAACAGTCTTGCTTTTTTCTGCTACACAGTGAATGGCCTCCAAGCTCGGACCTTTGGGATTTGGACACTGCTCTCATCAGTGATTCGCTGCCTCTGTGCCATTGACATTCACAACAAGACGTATGTAAGGGAAGGAAGAGCTTTAGCATCTTTTTGTTGGAAATTAGATACTAGGCATACCCATTGCCCACCCCGGCCAAGCTCCGACACCATTGGGACCTGTTAATCATTTTAATACATTTGCCTAGAACATGGATAATAAAAAACTAATAGGCTCCATTCCTTCCAGGCCTAAAAAACATAATAGCCTTAACAGGTCTGCTTTGGAGTCTGAAAATTCTTTGGAATTGACATGGCAAACTGGCAGTGTCATTATCCAGTGGCCTGCATCATACCCCTCTGCCTCTCCCCCTGCCCTCCTTTTATACCCCTCTACTTCTTTCTAAATAATCAGCCTTGGCCAGGAACAGTGGCTCACACCTATAATCCCAGCACTTTGGGAGGCTGAAGTGGGAAGATTGCTTGAGGCCAGGAGTGTGAGACCAGCCTGAGCAATAGCAAAACCCTGTCTCTACAAAATAAAAATAAAAATAGCCAGGTGTGATGGCACACGCCTATAGTCCCAGCTACTTGGGAGGCTTATGTGGGAAGATCACTTGAGCCTGGGAGTTTCAGGTTTGCAGTGAGCTGGGATGATGCCACTGCACTCTAGCCTGGGCAACAGAGCCAAGATCCTGTCTCAAAAAAAAAAAAAGAAAGAAAAGAAATCAGCCTTTCTTCTACTAAAGAAGTAGAGTGGTATGCTCTTTTTAGAGTAGCCACCCACTCATACCTTTCTCACATTCCTCCTAAGAAGCAGGAATGAACAGAAATCACAATCCATGACAAAAGAGGAACCCATAAGTAACCTGTTGTATACTTATGCAGTCAGTAGGTAAGGGTGAAAGATAACCTAAGACTCCTGTATTCTACCTCTCGGTCCCAGGGTACTCAAACAGACCAGTGTGGAACGATTGCATGCAATCAGAAGCCGTAACTGGTTCTGGCCACTGGAGGGGGCTCGAGCTTTCATCCCAGCAACAGACAGATCGTCATCACTATCTAAGGGGCAACAGTTTGTTCAGGTCACTAGGGTAGGCTGTCAAAAATGCCAACTTCATATTAAAATGTTCTTCTGTTTTATCCAAGCTCTCAGCATGTAGGGAAGAAAGGAGACAATAATATTGATTAAGCCCCTCTCTTTTTTAATTTATTTTTATTTTTTAGAGATAAGGGTCTCATTATATTGCCCAGGCTGGTCTTGAACTCCTGGGCTCAAGCGATCCTCCTACCTTAGCCTCCTGAGTAGCTGAGACTACAGGCACATGCCACTGTACCCAGCTGAGCTCCTTTTATCATACCAGGAGCTTTTACCTACATGATCTTGATTAAATCTCCTCCTAGCAGCCCTGGGAGGTAGTGATATTCATTCTTGATTTTGCAGATCCAAATATTAGAGATCCAATTAATTTAAACTGAGGAAGACTGACTCAAGTGGGATTTGAGGCAGAGCTATTAGTCCTTTGATCTCTCTAATTTATTTTTAAATTTTTTCCCCCCAAGCTTGAAACTGTGGTTTACTTGTCCTAGATTGACATGTATTTTTGGAAGCACTGTAGTTTAGTGGAAACAGCCCTGGGCCAACGATGAAAACAAGAAAATGGGTTCTGGTCCCAGTTCTGTTGGTAACTGGCTTCACAGCAGCAAGTTCATTATTTACCTTCTCTGCACCTCGGTCACTTCATCTATAAAATGAGAATAGGTATCTGTTCTACCTCTCAGGGCGACTGAGAGGGAGAGAAGATTGAATAATCATTTTAAAGACCTTTACCGTGATGAAGAATTGCTGATAGATACAAGGGATGTGTCTTTTGTTTGTTTTGCTTTTGGAGTAAGCAGAGACAACTCAGACTTATCTTTACCTCTGTTACCCATTCATTTTTCTTCCCGCTCCTAACACCAGATGGCTACAAATACTGACTTCCTATTTCCAAACCTCTCTAGCCTAGGACTTTGACCCACGCGCTTCTGATGTGCACTCTGATCCTATTCCCTCGCTAACTGGAAACTCAAAATTAACACACATACATGTATGTTTACAAAATGTATAAAAACATGCACATGCACAGGAGTGATAACAAATTTTTAAGATACTGGTTGCTTCAGAGGAGGTAGGAGAACAGGATCAGGCTGGGATAAAGGATATACAGGATGTTTTAACTGTTAACTGTAATGTTTTATTTCTTAGTAAAAACTAAAACAAATATGTCAAAATGCTGAGATTTAATGGAGCTGGGTATTGGTTGCATTAGAGGTCATTATAGTATTCTATTTTTAAACATTGGAAGTATTTCATTTTTTTTTTAAATTTTATACTTAAAGATATCAGCAAACCAGTGGTCAGTCATCTAATAGCTTCTCGACCTCATGGTTAAAGCTGAGCAACAAGCTCTCTTCCCATGAGGTTGTCATTGTGTCTTCTATCTGACCACTTTTCCAGGCTAAGACACGGGTAACCAGCCCATATTGCAAGAGCATCTAAAAGCTCCAGAGATGTCCTTGCTCCTCTTCCCCATTCAGACTGTTCATTCTGTGGCATCCATCGTGTAAACACTGACTAGCACATGGCCAGACACCTGCCAGGTAGGGTTAGACTACAGAGTCAGCCAATTTGCATAAATAGAATATATAAGCATGATTGATCCAAAATTATCTACACTGCCTAGGATGACCATAATCCAGGCTCTGCTTTGCTACGGCTGGGTTCACCACCTTGCTATGACTTAGAGATCCACTCTGGATGCCTGGACCATTCTCCTCTCAGTTTAGCAATTGTTCGAAACCTTTAGTTTTGCCCTAAATGAGAATAAATTGATGTAATCAAAAACTGTCCTTTTTCTTGAGCCATAGTCACATCCTGGGTTTTTATTTGTGTATGTCAAGACTGACTGATACTTCTCCTCTGCTCTGTACTGAACAAACAGTAACCTCAGTTCCCATTTCTGTCTGCTCCCTTACAGGCTCTATCACATCACACTGTGGACCTTCCTCCTCGCCCTAGGGCACTTCCTCTCAGAGTTGTTTGTATATGGAACTGCAGCTCCCACAGTTGGTGTCCTGGCACCCCTGATGGTGGCAAGTAAGCATCCAACCACCCTAGACCTCCTGCAGGGACTGTGTAAACACTAGGGCTGGTACAAAGAGTGGACACAGGGAGATAGAAGAAAGGTGCTATGTTTATGTCAGTTGCTAATCTTCTCTCTGTATTTAAGGTTTCTCCATCCTGGGTATGCTAGTTGGGCTCCGGTACCTAGAAGCAGAACCAGTATCCAGACAGAAGAAGAGAAACTGAGGCCGACATTGCCACCTCTAACTTCATTGTCTTCCACCTTTGCTGTCTTTTTCCTTCGTCATAATTGATAAGTAATTGATATAATCAGAAAGTGTCCTTTTTTCTTGAGCCATAGTCACATTCTGGGTTTTTATTTGTGTTTATCAAGTCTGACTGATTCTTTTCCTCTCTTCTGTACTGAACAAACAGTAACTTCAGTTCCCATTTCTGTCTGCTCTTTGATTTCTTTTCTGTTTCACCATCAGCCCCTTTATTCACTTTTAGCCTCTTAAGTTTTTTTATATTTTTAAAATTTTAAGCATACAGAAAAATATATAACATGAATGTACAATTTAAAGAATAATTTTAAAGCGAATACTCTGTAACTCCATCCAAATCAAGAAATTGCCAGCACCTAAGAAGCCCACTGTGTGTCCTTCCCCTTCCTGCAACCTCTTCTGGGCTCCCTTTTCCAGCCTCCTGCTCGTTTTCCCTTTTATTTTCATTCCTTGATTTGACTTGTGTGGTGGGAACATGCGAACTGTGAAACTTAAAGCTGCTGCCCACCCAGAGCAGCTGTGACCAAGGGCTGCTTCAAGAGGCTGTCCACACAGGGTGGGCTCCTCTCTGCTGCTGGACCCAAGACTCTGAACCATCCAAGGGACAGGCAGTTCTTCTAAGAAGGGCTCTCCTGTGTACTGGCAGAACCATGGCTCTCTTTCTGTCTACAGAAGGATGAGGGTTGGAAGAGTCTGGGATGTTTTTAGACCTTCTGCTCAGTTGTATTTGTGTAAGGAGTTTTGTAATAAACAGAAAAACCCTCTGCTGTGATCAGTCCTTGTACTTTGACCTCCCCTAAGACAAGAGCACTCCTGCCCTCTGAGTCCTAGGATAGGAGAATCATAGCTTTCTACCTGATCAATACACCACAGTGAGGTGTATTCAGACACCTTGAGGACAGCTCAAGACACAGGTAACCCTGGCTCCCTCCACCTCCTTATTGTCACTTGCTCATTTCTGTTGTATTCTAGAAGTCAAATCTTTCTCTTTTTCACTACCTTCAAGATTCTGTGTTTACAACTGAATAGTCAGTACCCTTTCTTGTTTTCTTCCTAAAGCAGCAGATTCTTGAGAAAACAGAGATAGAAAATAGAACTAGGCAGTGTAGCAGAGACAGAAAATAGAAGAAACAGCTGCATGACCATGAAAAGAAGGCAGCTAAGCCCTGAGGATAATGATGCACTAGAATGGACAGTTGCCCTCTGAACACTACCTAGTGGGCCTCCCACTGGCTGGGCCCTCACAGCATGTATACCCAAAAGGCTATTTGTTATTTCAACAAATATTTATTGGCCACTTCTCCATGCCAGACACTTGGGAAAGAGAAATGAACAACACAGGCAATGACCCTGCTCCTCTGGGCCTGACACTGTCGTCAAGGTAACAATCAACAAACCAACACATGAAAGAACTTCAGATAGTGATAATAATGCTACAGAAAACAAGGTATTTTGATCGAGACGAGGTCGGGGTGGGGGCATAGCTAAGATTAGATCAGCAGAAAGTCCTCCCTGAGAAGATGGGATTTGAGCTGAGAGACATGAATGCCCAGGGGTCAGGTGTCTTAAGGAGGCTTTTAAGGCAGAGGGAGCGGCAGCTGGAAGGTAGGAACAGTCTTGTTCAAGGAGTAAGATCAGTGTAACTACAGTATGGTGAAGAGCTGGGAAGTGAAAGGCAGATGATAAGGTCAGAAAGGGAAATAGGCCTTGAAGAGACATGATAGGAAGCTTGACATTTATACTTAAATAACACTGGGAATTCTCTAGCAGTTAAGGCTCTTTTTTTTTTTTTTGAGACAAGTTCCCGCTCTATCACCCAGGCTAAGTACAGTGGCGTGATCATAGCTCACTGCAACCTCAAACACCTGGGCTCAAGCAGTCTCAGCCTCCTGAGTAACTGGGACGACAGGTACATGCCACCACGTCCTGCTAATTTTTCTGTTTTCGTAGAGATGGTGTCTCCCTCTTGCTCAGGCTGGTCTTAAACTCCTGACTTCAAGCAATCCTCCCACCTCAGCCTCCCAGAGTGCTAGGATTACAGGCATAAGCCACCATGCCCAGCCACAGTTAAGGCTCTTTAGGTGAAAGTAACAAAATCTACCTTAAACTAGCTTAAACAATAAAGATAACAACATTGGATCACATAACTGAAAAGTTATAAGGTTGTAAGTATCAGGAATGGTTTGATCAAGACTCCAGCTCCGACTTGCCTAGGCAACATAGTGAGATCCCATCTCTACAGAGAAATAATTTAAAAATTAGCTGGGCGTGGTAGCACATACCAGTAATCCCAGCAACTTGGGAGGCTGAGGTAAGAGGATCACTCAAGCCCAGGAGGTCAAGGTTACGTAAGCTAGGTTTACGCCACTGCATTTCAGCCAGGTGACAAAGCAAGACGCTTTCTGAGGGGAAAAAAAAAAAAGACTTCAGCTCCCTTTGTCTATGATTCATTCAGCTCTGCCTATGTTGGCTTCATCCTCAGGTTGGCTTCCTTTATGGTGCCAAATGTGCTTGCAGCAATTTTCAAGCCTTACATCTGCAGAACACTACATCTAGAAAAACAGCTCAGTGGTAAGACATATCTTTTCCTCACTCACCAACGGTTGTAAGGAGATAGGAAGAAAAGCAATGGTCATGTAATCCTAGCACCTTGGGAGGCTGAGGCGGGAGGATCGCTTGAAGTCAGGAGTTCAAGACCAGCCTGAGCAAAAGTGAGACCCTGTCTCTACCAAAAATAGAAAAATTAGCCAGGCTTGGTGGTGTGTACCTATAGTCCCAGCTACTTGGGAGGCTGAGGCTAGAGAATCACTTGAGCCCAGGAGTGTGAGGTTGCAGTGAGCCATGATGACACCACTGTACTCTTGGGCGACAGGGAGAGACCCTTTCTCTGTTAAAAAAAGAAAAAAGAAAAAAGAAAAACAATCATCTTACAGAGAGTTAACGTTTGAGTGTAGATCCACATGGAGACCTCTTATGAAAGGAGTAAATGAAAACAAGATGATTTGGGTCCTCTAAACATGGGGCATGTGTCAGAAATGTGATTCCGGATAAGTAAAAGCAAGATTCTAAAGGACCTAAAAAGATACATAGTTAGTGTATTTTGCAGACACTATCAATATTAGGTTTCTTAACAACAGCCTAGGCTTGGGTCCCTTCCCAAATGATATAAAATAGAATTGTAATATTATTTCTCATCAACTAAGAATTGCCAATAAACATGATGCCTGAATGCCACAGGCATGGTGCAACTGGCTAGGGAAGAAATATACAGAAAACTGATAGCAGCAGCATATCCAAGTGACATCCATAGGGTTAGCATGACCGGGGAGGAAGGACTGGCAGTAAGTTCAGAAGAAAAATGATAATGCAGGACCGCAGATGCTGGGACTGAGCTGTGGGCTCTGGCTACAGCAAGCTGGTACGTGGCCAGGGTGGTCACAGAACAAACACTTCAGCCCCCCTTTGAGGTACAGCCAGAAACGACAGTGGACGTCCATCAGCAGTTGTATTCCAGCACAGTACAGAAAGAGGTCAGGGTCGCATGTTGGTCACTGAGTAGCAGCACTCCTTGTAGGCAGACAGTAACCTTTACATCCTCATCTTTAAAAAAATATCCCACCAGGATGGTAACATCTATGGCAATGGAGGATGTAGGTGCTCCTGCACAAGGCCATAGTTGGCTCCTCTAGCCTCAACCCCTACCCCTCCGGCCCTTTGCTGCACCTTAGACACAGTCCTCAGGAATGTGTGATCCTACCAAAAGCCATCTCTGTCCGACCAAATGATAAGGCAGACCACTTTGAGAATCTTTTATTGCCTTAAAACGTCTGATATGACAAATAGAAAATACAAATTGGTTTTAAAATAAAGCAATGGGTTCAGTAAACATTAATACATTTTGAGGGGTGGAAGAGTAAACATCTGTTTCCTTATCAAAAAGTAAGACACACCCTCTTTTCATCTCTCTTCCAGCCCTCACTCACTCCTTCCACCAAAAGTAGTGTGAACTTCTTTTATTACATACAGTGTGTTCCTCCCGTCCATTGCTCGAATCTGTAAACACATACACACACACACACCTGGCTACCCTCAGGGGCAGTGGCCCAAGCACCGCAGTACTGCAGCCCACACAGGCTGCTCTGATATGCTGAGGCCAGGGCAGTGGCCAAAGCAAGATGGCACAGTGGTCATGATCACAGCTGCTCAATGCATAGGAGAAATTACCAAAAATTCTCTTATTTTTCAAGAGATACTACCAAAGCCCATTTGTAGAGTGAGACGGCAGGAAAGGAGGTCAGCTTGAGTCAGTTTAAAGGGAATTCCTTTAAATTTAGAGTGTCTGATAAAGGTTATTGCTAGAAGGGGATGGGAAGAGCAGGTGTGCAAATGCTGTCCCCAACAGAGGTGGGATAAGCTTGATTCAAGCAGACTCAATTTCCATTTCAAAGGGCATCTTCTACCCCTTTCCTCTTACCTCTCAGAAGCACCTTTGGAATTGTCAGAGTAGAATGAATCAGGATTAGTTCTCAGTAAAGGTTAGGGTGAGTTGGCTGGGATTGCCCCCCTCAGGATAAAACAAGCACTTGGGCTGATGGCTGGGTTTCCCAGTGCAGCATCCAGATAAAGGCATCCGAGGCATGCCAGATAAAGGCATAAGTACCTGGGCAAGTACTTCTTTGTAGAGAAGAACCTTCCCATTGCCAGTCAAGCTACCGGAGTCCAAATATTGGCCTCCACAACCATGCTGGGAAGGGGGGCCCAGCACTATCACACCTAGGTAGCTAGCCCTCCCAAATCAGTTTCTCCTTCACAGCCACGGTGAAGTTTTCGGCAAGTTTATTGATGTTTGGTTTGATCAGCTCTTAGGAGAGAGGGATTGGAGAGAGACCCCAATATTAGGCCCGGAGAATTTAGGCCCAAGAGTCCTGGTGTTCTTACAGAGCTTCCTCTCCCACAGAACGTGGTCAGACTTACGGCCCAGGAATGACCCCCAGGCAGGGCAGCTTGCGCTTCTTACAGCTGGGCTTCGTGTGAGGGTCTGAAGGCACTAGAAAAAGTTAATATCCTGAATAAGCTTTCTTCCTGTGAAAATTCTGCAATCATTCTCCATGAGGGATGGAGGTGAAAGGGAAGGCAAGGGACCAAGCTAGGATTGACTCCAATTTTTCCACAGGCCTCTCCCAACACCAACTCCCATAACCTAAAAGGGGGTGGAGGCAGGAATTGAAGCTGCATTTGGTGAAAGGTGCGATTTTCCCCAACTAAATCATCCAAGCTCTTGAATAGGTTCCAGGAGGCATAGGCAAGCCATGCCACAGATATTCCAGCTTGTTCCCTCCAAAAGCTCCAGCGAAGGCCTTCGTGCTGGCAGTGAGAGCCGTGCTGGAGGAAGAGGTGGGGTGTTCACATTCCCTGGGTCGCCACCACCTTTCCCTGTCAGAGGTGATCCTCCGATACAGCAGTGGGCACCTTGCTGATATTGCTCCCTTCCTCCTCTTCCTCCTGGAGTTTCTACAAGGCAAAACAAGCAGGCAGCCCTGTGGGTAAAAGGCACAGGACTCCACCCCGGCTGGAGCAACTGTCTGTCTCTGACTCTAATCAGTGTGGAATATAAGGGACAGAGGCCACTCAGCATCCCGAAGAGCCAAGAAAGGGAACAAGAAGATCCCCAAGAGCCAAGAAAGGGAACAAGAAGCTCCCGGCGCCTGCCATAAATACACTCCCCAAAGACACACCCTGCAACGTCACAAAGTCATCAAAGAGAAAAAAGCCCAGCTTTCTATGATGCCATGGCCACCACAAACCATTCCACTTCGAGTGCCACTGTCCCAGGCTCACTCTTGGGATTGAAACCTAAGCAAAGCCCACTTTCCCTTCCCATCCTGACAGCTAAAACCTCACCTCAACTACCCATCAAATAGCCATAAACAGTGCCAGGTCTGTGACTCCTTCAGAATTTCCAGCTACCCCCATTTGGGGGCAGACCCCAGGAGGAAGAATATTATACACATGGAATGGATGGCACAAAGAGAAATTTTTAAAGGCAGCATACGTAGTTGCATATATAAACTCAATGGCTGAAAGCATGTACATATTCTTTCTCCATAGAAAAAAGACTCTGGGGCAGTTTGGCTTTGGCTTTCTTGGGGAAAGATGGTACAGTATTCATTTATAGGAAAGTCTTCTGGGTTGCACTTATTAGGTGGATTTGGAATTAAATATGGCCTGGAAATTATCCTGTGGGGCCCTTGGTACATACTGCCAACTTGGGCATTTGTCTGCTATTTTTACCTGTTACCTCAAGGGTTCTAATTAGCAAGAAGGCCTTGGGCACAGGCACAATACCACACAGCCAAGGTCACTCAAGGCCTAGAGGACACGCGCAGGACCAAGCTGGAGCCTGGTGTCCAGTGGACAAATGGTGCTTTCTTCCCCATGGAGCTGTAGAAATCCAACCTTTCCATTCTCAATCTTGCTAACCTTTTGGTACCAATTAGGCTCAGTCATGAGGAGCCTTCATTCAGGCAACTAACAGCCTACTTAGTCAGTCTCTCTCTCCTCTCTCTCTCTCACACTCATGCCTGCGTCCTCCAAAGCCATCACCTTGAAGTCACAGAAACAGGGCTTAGTAGGGACAGAAGCTGTTACTGTCTGTGTGTTGAAAGAAAAATGGAAACCCAAATCCAGAAGATTTGCATAGTCAAGGTCAACCATCACCCTTGTCCCAAAAATCCTGTCTCTTTTTTTTACCTAACTATGCATCTCACTGATTAGAAAGAACAGATCTGCTGCATGCTCTGTCTTCATCTGGCTCTGACAATGAATTTGTCTGCAGGACTCTGAGTTATACTGACTGCCACAGGGTATGTAATGACAGGGCTCCAGAGGAGAACTTCTTGCTGGCGTCAGTCCCAGCATGACTCTGGCTGCCCCATAATACCAAGTTGCCACAGATGCCAGGGAGGTCTACAGATGCATAGTGAGTTATCCAGGGACACGAGTCACTTGAGCACCGTTACCAGAACTTAGTCTGCTGTTCCTAGTCAGCACTATTTCCTATACCCCATACTCAACGAGACCGAGCCAGCAACTCCTTGGTTAGCAAACCTGGTCCATGTGCACAAAGATCTGGCTCAAGAATAGTGAAATATTGGAACAACTGAAATATTAAACAGGATGGAAAAATACATATTCCCATAACTATACATATATACATATTTCTATAAATATATATTATATATATTTCTGGTTCCATAAATATATATATTTCCATAAATATATATTACATTTTCCATAAATATGTATTTCCATAAATATATATAATATATATTTCCAGAAATATATATGTAATATACATTTCCAGAAATGTATATGTAGTATATATTTCCATAAAAATATATATGTAATATATATTTCCATAAATATATATGTAGTATATGTCCATGAGATTGTGGTAGAATGTAACAGTGTGGAAAGGTTGTCAAGCTATTAATATATTAAGTAAACAGGCAGGGTAGAAAATGAAATGTACACAAGCATACCTACAGATTACAACACTGGAAATGCTACTAGCTTATCTTTGGGAAGTAGGATTCCAGGTAATTTTTATTTTCATCATTTGTCTATATCTGCCAACATAAACACAGGTTATAAAGTAAACACAGCAAAATCCCAAGTCACCTGACACAATACGTCACATTCCAAATCGAAACCTTTTCAGCAGAAATCTGTTTTAGTACAGGCACATTTTCCCAGGCTCGCTGTACGCATATTCACCAAAGTCTACCAAATCATCACGTCTCCTTATACACAGCATGGGTGAAAGCCCATCTCCACGGTGGCCACGCCATGGTCCTCGTGCAGGACTAGAGAACGTCATTCCTGCGTTAAGGCCTCCCCTGTCTCCCCAGTGGATTTTCCTGTTTAGGCTTCTCCTTCCACATGCTACTTGCTGCTGCCTGCCAATTCTAGAACGTGGTAGCAGAAGACAAATCGTAAAGAACTGAAGATTACCATCTATCTGCCAAACATATCCTTAAAACACTAAAACTATCTCTTGCAGATAACCATTTCTGCCTTAGAAAAGTGGCAAAGATTCTTCAAAATGATAAATACTCAGTGTTGACACTCATATATACTGCGATAGCAATACAAATTGGTAGTATTGATACTACCTTTCTAGGGGACAGTTTAGCAACACGTATCAAAGTCTTAAAATGGGCATGACCACTGATCCATTTCTCAAGTAAATACTGTACTTAAGAACATGCACAGGCCAGGCGCGGTGGCTCACGCCTGTAATCCCAGCACTCTGGGAGGCTGAGGCGGGCGGATCGCTCAAGGTCAGGAATTCGAAACCAGCCTGAGCAAGAGCGAGACCCTGTCTCTACTATAAATAGGAAGAAATTAATTGGCCAACTAAAAATATATGTAAAAAATTAGCCGGGCATGGTGGCGCATGCCTGTAGTCCCAGCTACTCGGGAGGCTGAGGCAGAAGGATTGCTTGAGCCCAGGAGTTTGAGGTTGCTGTGAGCTAGGCTAATGCCA